>JAPVLO010002689.1:0-30411 GCA_027257055.1 Cephalopachus bancanus | reverse complement strand
ACTGACCTCTTAAAATGAGAAAGGCATTGTTCTATAGCTTTTCCACTGAGGCCACTGTCTGCTTCATACTTTTCTAGGTGGTCACCGTTACCAAAGAACTGTTTTTTGAATTGAAGTATAAAAGAACAGAATCATAATTACTAGAAAAGTTGGAAATTGAAAAATAAACTCTTCAAAAGGAAGAAGCCACCT
The DNA here is from genome assembly GCA_027257055.1 of Cephalopachus bancanus. Lineage (NCBI taxonomy): Eukaryota > Metazoa > Chordata > Mammalia > Primates > Tarsiidae > Cephalopachus > Cephalopachus bancanus. The sequence goes on along the minus strand of JAPVLO010002689.1, from coordinate 30,219 downwards.
TGAGAAAGCTCTAAAACCGAAAAATGAACTCCTCTCAAATCCTTCCTTGTTTCCTAAAGTGTCCATTTTTTGAGATAATCCAAGTTGTTCCATGGAAAGCAATATCCTGAAAACTGTTAAAACTCAGCAGATGTTAAAACTGCTGTCTCCCACAAACACAGAAATTTGAGATAACTAGAGGGGCTAAGTAAACACTCTGAACTTTCAGCTAAATATCCCTGAAGGACCACGTCTTAGTAGCAAAAGCTACATCCTTGGAAAAAAGTAAAACTGGTCTGACAAAACAAAGCATAAACCCAAAATTCCACAAGTACTCAACCAGCAATTTAAATGTATGTAAGAAGCCGGGCTCGGTGGCTCAGCCTGTAATCCCGCGCCTTTGGGAGGCTGAGGTGAGTGGATTGCCTGCGCAATTTGGCGAGACCTGCCTGCGCAATTTGGCGAGACCTCATCTCTACAATAAATTAAAAATTAGCCAGGTGTGGAAGCGGTGCCTGTAGTTCCGGCTACTTGGAAGGCTGAGGCGGAAGGATCGCTGGAGCCCCGCAGGTCTAGGCTGTAGTGGCCGGGAGCGGCCACTGCACTCCAGTCTGGGCAACAGAGCGAGACTCCAACTCAAAAAATAAAATAAAATAAAAAATAAATGTCTGTAAGAAAAAAAAACTAGTCTTCAAAAGAGAAAACATTTATGCTGTAGTTAACCACATATCGTCTACAAGGTCAAGTATATCAACCAGAAATAGCTACAGATGCAAAGAAAGAATAACATGGGATAAAGGAAAGAATAATAACCAATAGAAGCAGACCTCAAGATAATAGGAATGTGAAAAAAAATTAAAAGCAGCTACTATAAAAATGAAAAGATAATCAAAATGAATTAACAGATATATCAGCAAAGAGATATAAATATAGTAAAATAGAAATTGCAGATATGAAAAGTATAATATTTAATATAATGATACTAATAGCAAGTAGAAGAAAAACTGAGCAGTAAATTTTAAAATAAATAAATAAATAGATGTTTTCCAATCTCAACAGAGAAGTGGGATTTAAACTTAATAATAAGTAATGCAATATCAAATGGTTCCAGCATCAATTTAACTTGAATCCTGGAAGAAGAATATAGACAAAATCAGGCACAAATAATTACTTAAAGAAATAATGGTTGAATATATTGCTGCAAAATCATCCTGCTGATCTTAGAAGTTCAGCAATCAACATGTGATCCTTAAAATCACATCGACTAATATCATAATTTTATAGAGCTTAAAAGAAGGCTAAAGAAATACCTTGAAAGCAGTCAAAGGACTAGGGCAGGAGAAACATATTATATGGAGAAAAATAATGATATGTTTTAAAACTCTCTTTTCCTCAGAAACATTAGATGCCAAAAGATGTTAGTTAATATCTCAAAGTACTAGAAATATTTTTAAAAATTAAAAGAAACTTCACCTAGAAATTGTATCCAGAAAAAGATACCTTTAAAAGTACAAATAAAATTAAAGTCTTTTAAAAACTGGACTTTATTGTTTTAGAATATTTTGGGAAATTTACCAAAAAAAAAGTATAAGGTGGTACAGAGTTCTCATATGCCCTGTCACCCAGCTGTCTTTATTATGAACATAACAAAGAAATAGGGTTAATCCTTTGGGTTATTTACCATGTTAACAATACAGTATGGTACATTTATGTAATTAACAAAGCAATGTCAATACATTATTACTAAAGTTATCATATTATGCAGATTTTCTTAGTTTTCATTCAATGTCCTTTTTATTTCCCAAGAGTCCATCCAGGATACCAGATTATATCTATATAATTATGTGATTTTAATGATCACATGTTGATTGCTGAACTTCTAAAATCCGCAGGATGATTTTGCAGCAATATATTCAACCATTATTTCTTTATTTTTTGTTTATATATATACAGTTTTATTTTAATGATGTGGGGTGCAATTTAGGATTAGGTATGCATGGGAACATCATACATAGTTTATTTTTTTATTTTTTCATAATCAATATTTTTTATTATGGTGTTGTGGGGTACAGTTAAGTGTTAGGTGTGCAATTATGTTTCATTTAGGCACCCTGTTCATAAGAGGTGTTTCCCCATCCCCAGACAGAAATTTGCTACTGTTAATCCCATCTCCCCCCCCCATAGTTTCCCAGTATCATCAGTCATTTTCTTATAGTATTACATGGATGTTCAAGGTCCATTATATGAGTGAGAACATGTGATACTCGGATCCTTGTTTCTGTGAGAGGTCACTCAGTATTATAGACTCTAGTTCCATCCAGGTTGCTGCAAAATTCATGATTTTGTTCTTTTTTATGGCTGCATAGTATTCCATAGTGCATATGTACAATATTTTTCTAATCCAGTCCTCTTTTGATGGGCAGCATGGTTGTTTCCAGGGTCTTGCTATTGTAAACAATGCTGCGATAAACATACGTGTGCAGGTATCTTTTTTATAGAGTGATTTGAGTTCTTCAGGGTATATTCCCAGTAGGGGGTTTGTGGGGTCACATGGGAGGTTGATATTTAGAGCTTTTAGGAATCGCCACACTGCTTTCCACAGAGGTTGCACTAGTTTACACTCCCACCAACAGTGTAGAAGTGTTCCTTTTTCGCCACACCCTCTCCAGCAGCTGTTATTTTTTGAGTTGTTGATAATTGCCATTCTGACTGGAGTTAGGTGGTACCTCAGTGTGTTTTTGATTTGCATCACCCCAATGATTAGTGAGGTTGAGCATTTCTTCATGTGTTTGTTGGCTGCTCGGATGTCCTCTTTAGTGAAGTGTCTGTTCATTATTTTGCCCATTTTATGATGGTTTTTTTTTTCTTTTCAGCACAATTTAGTTCCTTGTAGATCCAGGATGTTAAGCCTTTGTCAGACCTGGTGTTGGCAAATACTTTTTCCCAGTCTGTAGGCTGTCTCCCTGCTCTCTTGATGGTTTCTTTGGCCTTGCAGAAACTTGTCAGTTTAATAAGGTCCCACTTCTCTATCTTCTCCCTTATGACCTGAGGGTTTCAGGTTTTGTTCAGGAATTGGATGCCAGTTCCAATTTCCACGAGGGTATATCCTTCATTTTCTAAGTTTCTTATGGTTTGAGGTTTTACATTTAGGTCTCTGATCCATTTGGAGTTAACCTTTGTGTGTGGGGATAGATAGGGGTCCTGTTTCAACCTTCTGCATGTAGTGAGCCAGTTTTCCCAGCACCATTTACTGAAAAGGTTCTCCACTCCCCAGTGGTAGGTGGTGGAAGCCTTGTCGAAGATGAGTTGGTTGAGAAATTGAGGTTTTGCTTCTGGGATCTCAATTCTATTCCATTGATCTATATGCCTGTTCCTATACCAATACCAAGCTGTTTTGATGATTGTAGCTTTATACTAAAGTTTGAAGTCTGGTAATGTGATACCACCTGCTTTGTTTTTTTTGTTGTTGTTTTTTTGGTTTTTGCTGAGAATTGTGCTGGCTATTCCTGGACGTTTGTGTTTCCATATGAATTCATGTGTTTTCTTTTCTAGGTCTGAGAAGAATGTTGCTGGCAATTTGATGGGTATTGCATTGAATTTGTAGATTGCCTTAGGGAAGATGGACATCTTCACAATGTTGATTCTTCCAATCCATGAGCATGTGATATTTTGCCACTTGTTTGTGTCATCTTTGATTTATTTGAGCAGTGTTTTGTAGTTTTCATTGTAAAGGTCTTTTACGTCTCTGGTTAGGAAGATACCAAGGTATTTCTTTTTTTGTGTGTGGCTATTGTGAATGGAATTATGTTTTTATTTGGGTGTCTGTTTGTTTATTATTGGTGTAGAGAAATGTGATTGTCTTTTGTACATTTATTAGGTATCCTGAGACTTTGCCAAAGGCCTTTATCAGTATAAGGATGTTTTTGACAGATTCTCTTGGGTTTTCAAGGTACACAATCATATCATCTGCAAAGAGAGATAACTTCACTTCCTCTTTTCCTATTGGGATACCCCCGATTGCCTCCTCTTCTCTGATTGCTCGAGCCAGGACTTCCAATACTAACTTGAACAGGAGAGGTGAGAGTGAGCATCCTTGTCTTGTTCCAGTTTTCAGGAGAAATGGTTCCAATTTTTTGTTCATTTAGGAGTATGCTGGCTGTGGGTTTCTCGTAGATGGCTTTTACTATTTTGAGGTATGTTCCCTGTATGCCTAGATGTTCAAGGGTTTTTATCAAGAAGTGGTGCTGGGTTTTATCAAAAGCTTTTTCTGCATCTAATGATATAATCATGTGGTTTTTGTTTTGACATCTGTTGATGCATTTAATTACATTTATGGTTTTACGAATGTTGAACCAGCCTTGCATCCCAGGAATGAAGCCTACTTGGTCATGATGGATGATTTTGGAGATATATTGCTGAATCCGGTTTGCTAGGATTTTGTTGAGAATTTTAGCATCTATGTTCATCAAAGATATTGGCCTGTAGTTCTCTTTCTTTGTTGGATCTTTACCTGGCTTGGGTACCAATGTGATGTTGACTTCATAGAATGATTTGGGGAGAGTTCCATCTTTTTCAATAGCCTGGAACACCTTCAGTAGGATTGGGATCATCTCCTCCTTAAATGTCTTGTAGAATTCTGCTGGAAAGCCATCTGGAGAGCTTTTTTTTGTAGGAAGATTTCTTATTACGTAGTCGATTTCCTTGATTGTAATTGGTCTATTTAGGATCGCAATTTCTTCTTGTTCCAATCTAGATAGTTTGTGTGATGTCAGAAAGTCCTCCATTTCCTTAAGGTTTTCAAGTTTGTTTCCATACAAGTGTACGTAGTAGTCTCTAATGATCTTTTGTATTTCTTCAGGGTCAGATGTGACTTCATCTTTTGTGTTTCTGATTGTGCTTCTTTGGTTTTTTTTCTCATTTTTTTCTTGGTCAGTCTAGCTAGGGGACCATCGATCTTGTTTATCCTTTCGAAGAACCAGCTTTTTATTTCATTGATTTTTTGGTATTATCTTTTTGTCTTCTATGTCCTGGATTTGGGTTTTATTTTGGTGATCTGAATTCTTCTGCTGAAATTAGGGTTTTTGTGGTCTTGCTTTTCCAGCTTCTTTAGGTGGCTTGTTAGGTTGTGAATTTGTGTTCCTTCCATTTTCTTCATGTGTGTTTGTAGGGATATAAATTCCCCTCTTACTACAGCTTTCAAGGCATCCCAGAGATTTTGGTATGATGTTTCTTCATTTTCATTTGTTTCCAGGTATCTTTTGATCTCTGTTTTGATTTCATCATTGACCCAGGAGTTGTTCAGCATCATGCTGTTTAGTGTCCAAGTCTTTGTGGGTTTTGGGGGACTTTGTTGGTGTCAATGTTTATTTTATTCCACTGTGGTCCGAGAAGGTGCATGGTAGAATTCCCGTCCTTTTAAATTTGCTTATGCTTGATTTATGGCCAATTACATGGTCAATCTTAGCATATGTTCCATGCGGTGATGAGTAGAATGTGTATTCTGTGTTCTTTGGATGGAGTGTTCTCTAGGTATCAATTAAGTCCATTTGGTCCAAAGTCACATTGAGGTTCCAGATCTCCTTGCTGATTTTTTGTCCTGATTATCTGTCTAGGGTTGTGAGTGGGGTATTAAAGTCCCCAGTTATGATAGTGTTAGAGTCAATATCTTTTTTAGTTTTCCTAGAAGTTGCTTTATGAAAGTTGACGCACCTATTTTGGGTGCATATATGTTTAGGATAGATATTTCTTGTTGATGGATTGAGCCTTTTATCATTATGTAGTGGCCTTCTGTATCTTTTTTGATTTTTAATAGCTTAAAGGGTATTTTGTCTGAAATTAAGATCGCTACTCCTCCTTTCTTTTGTATTTCGTTCACCTGAAAGTTTGTTTCCCATCCTCTTACTTTGAATCTGTGGGTGTCCTTTCTAGTGAGGTGAGTCTCTTGAAGGCAATAGATTGTTGCCTGATGATATTTTATCCATTTTGCCATTCTATGTCTTTTCAGTGGTGCATTTAGTCCATTCACATTTAGGCTAATAATTGAAATGCAAGAGTTGATCCCTGTCATAAGATTCTTACAGAGCTGTTCCTGTGTGTTTGTTGTCTTTCCTTGGATTTTGGAGTTGGTTCATGTGTGTTTTTAATCTTTTGCCTGTACTCTTGTGAAGAATATTGTTGTTCTTTTTTTCTTTTTCTTCTGTGTTCAGTACTTTCTTAAGTGTTTCTTGTAGAGGTGGTCTGGTGGCAGCATAGGTTCTTAGGGATTGGATATCTGGAAAAGATTTCAATTCTCCCTCACTAATGAAGCTTAGTTTGGCTGGGTAGGTTATCCTTGGATGAAATTGTTTATCTTTTAGAACTTTGAAGATAGGGCTCCAGGCTTTCCTAGCCTGCAGGGTTTCTGTGGATAAATCTGCTGCTATTCTAATTAGTCTTCCCTGGTAGGTAGTCTGGCCTTTTTCTCTTGCTGCCTTTAGGATTTTTCCTTTTATAGCTACTTTGTTTAGGCGGATTATTATGTGTCCGGGAGTTGGTCTTCTCATTTGTTGTCTTGCAGGGGTTCTCTGAATCTCTTGTTTTTGAATTTTTTCATCCTTGTTGAGATGAGGGAAGTGTTCTTGAATGATATCATGAAATGTTTGTTGCAGTGTGGCCTCTGTTTCTCTCTCTGCCTCAAGAAGCCCAATAACTCTTAGGTTCAGTCTCCCGAAGTGTTCTGTCTTTTTGAGCTTCTTTTCTATGCTTTTGACAGTTTGGGTTAGTTCTGTGTTTTGGTCTTCAAGCTCTGAGATTCTTTCTTGTGCTTGGCTAATTCTGCTTTCCATGCTTATTAGTTTGTTATTTATTTCCATCACAGTATTCTTCATTGCTGTTATTTCTGACATCAGCTCCTTCCTATTTTCCTCTTGTCTCTCCTCAACTTTTTTTAATTCTCTCTATTAATGTCTTGATGTCTGGGTTTGTTGCATGTGACCAGTCATTCTGGGGGCTCTTCGTTGTTTGTGTTCCAGAATCTGTTTTCTCAGTGTCTGATCTCCCAGGGGTCTGTGTGAAACCTATATTCTTCTTTTGGTTTTTCTTCATTTGTGAGGTTTTTTCCCTCCCTCCACATCACCATCTTCTTTAATTCTGTTATTCAGGAGTAGAGGGATTGGTTTTACTTCTGTTTGTTCAATCTCCTATTCTTTATGTATGCCCTCTTGCTTTGTTCAATTCTGGAGTTGCACTGTAGGTTGAGGGTTGTCCTTTTTGCAGTTTTGAGATTTACTTAAGGGGGGAGCTGTGATTCAAAATCTATCTGCAGGTCCTGGTATTCCCTGACAGGTGTATGGATAATCTGAAACCTACTTCCCACTGCCTTGGAATCTGTCCGTGCAGTGGGGCTGTAGGTTTACTCCCTGAAATAAAATGTGGTTAGCAGAGGGAAGAGAATGGAGCAGACAGTGGGTTGAAGAGGGTTGTGGAGAGATAGAGGAGTAAGGGGGGAAACAAACGAGTGTACCAACAAATGGGGAGAGAAACCTATACTGAAACAGATAAAAACAATAGACCACAACTGCAGACTGACCAACTCCCATACAAAAATATAAAACATACAATGATGCTAACATACAAGCTAATCAACCACCTTATTGGTGTGCTGTTCCTCTATACAAAGATATGATTTACAGAGAGAAGAAAAGGAAGAGGAAAAAAGAAAGAAAAAAAGGGAACAATACAGTAGGAATAGGATTAAGTCATTAAACTAACAACCAATCAAGCACACTCTGAGACTTTTCATTTAAGTCCAATGTCCTTTCAGCTCTGATTTCTAGCTTTCTTTTCAAGCTGTTAAATTAGCTCACAGTTAGGGTCAGTTGCCCCTGGCCTGCTGTGAAGGACAGTTCAGATCACCCTCCGTTCACCACCCTGGCCTCTGTCTGTTTTTCAAGCTTGTTTCTCCCTTCTCGGTGTTGTTACCTTGAATCACCAGGAGATGGTGCTATCTCAGCTGCTCACCCCAGAGGGGGTGGGGCGGGACAGAAACCGGCAGAAGCTGGAGATGGAAGCCTGCTTCAGGGCACACGGGAAGAGACCCACAGCAGGTAGGACATCACGGTCACAGGAGAAGTGGCTGTGATCCCAGCAGATCTTCCCTGCAGGGGCTTCAAGGACTGAAGTCATGGATCCCCTCAGGCATGGGTGGCGCGATGTGCTATGGCCGCCATGGAGGCCACGGCAGTGCAGGGGCTGCTGTGTTTGTGCTGCAGTGGCTTTCCAGACTGCTGAGATGCCCCAGTGGTTGCAATGGCCGGCCGAGCTCCGTGTGAAGGACAGGCTGTGATGTTGGGGTCCGCAGCCCCCGGGAGAGAGCCAGAGACCCACTGCAGTTCTCCTTTGCAGAGGTTTTCATAGACAAGGTTGCCCCATCGCCATCTTACCAGAAGTCCTTGACTTGTTATGTTTTAGGGTAATAAATAAAATAGACTAGCATCTACATACGTTTAATGCATTCTTGACACGCCCAACTTTTTCTTTATATATATATATCTTTCTAGACTAAAAATTCTTCTGAGATTTTTTTCAAATTGTTGAAAATCTCTAAAAATCTCTAAAAATGCTTCAATATATGTATTGAAAAAATCAAGTAAAAGAGGACTTGCACAGATCAAAACAGCATTGTTCAAGTGTCAACTCTATACATATTTCCATCTACAAGGTAACTTTGCTTTCACATTATACTTATTCATATATTCATATATTATTTTATTTAACAAATGCCTGTAGGAAACCTATCACTTTCCTGTCCTAAGCCTCATTCCTAAGAATTCAGTGATTGACAAGACTCTGTTCTTATGGAGGTTGTAATCTATTGCATGAGATAGATATGACAAAAAAAAATCAGAAATTCTATGTATTATGTGAGATATGTGACATGCTGGAAAGGAATCTGGTCCTTTGAGATTACAGAAAAGAAAACAGTAACCAAATTTAGGTATCAAGCAAGGTTTCTACAATAAAAGAACACAACCTGAGTTTGGATGTATTAGAAACTGTTAAATAAAAAAGATAGATAACAGGAATAACATTCCAGAGAGAGGTGACAACAAGCATAGAGAGCTCAAGAAAATAGAGACCATAGTGTATGTAAAGATGTTCTAGAAGGAATCCATCATAGCTGCAAACAGACCATAAGAGGAAAGGGAACAGATTAAGGAAAGAAAAGAAGAGAAGAACAAAGACATGCAGAACCTCAGACCTGAGATGAGAATTTTGTTTCTTCCTCAGGGCAAAGAGAAGTCATTGAACAATTTGAGGTCTGGCATGGAGACTCATGCCTGTAATCCTAGTACTTTGGAAGGCCAAGATGGGAAAACTGCTTGAGCCCAGGAGTTCAAAACCAGTCTGGGTAACATAGCAAGACCTCGTCTCTTAAAAAAAAAAAAAGAGTTAGATTTGGACTTAAAAAGGAATAGAAAACAGTAAGAAAACTTTTTCTAAAGTCTAAATGATAGATAATGACAGTTTCAGATTCGGTGTTGGCTGTGGAGATGGGAAAAAGAAGAGTATACTCTTCCCATTGTATATACTTGGTAGTTTCACTGAGAATCAATTTATTTGTAAATGCATGGGTTCATTTCTAGGCTCTATGTTCTGTACCACTGGTCAATGTATCTATTTCTATGCCAGTGTCATTCTGTTTAATTAACACAGCTGTATAGTATGATTTGAAATCAGAGAGTATGATACTTGGAGCTTTGTTCTTTTTGCACCCGACCTGAGTTATTTGGGGTCTGTGGTTGTTCTATATAAATTTGTGAATGCTATTCTAATGTTATTTAAAATGACATTGCTATTTAGATAAGTATTGCATTGAATCTGTAGAATACTTTTGGTAGTTTGGACATTTTGTCAGTATTAATTATTTCAGCCCATGAACACAGGACATCATTCCATTTATTTGTGTCATCTTAAATTTCTTTGATTTTCATCAATATTTTATAGTTTTCAGTGTATAGGTCTTAGCCCTCCTTGGTTAAATTTCTTACAATTTTTAAAATTTGCTTGTATTTTTATTTGTTTTGTTTTGTTTTGCTATTGTAAATGAGATTGTCCTCTTCAGTTCTTTTTCATATTCTGTTCTTTTTCATATAGTTTGTTGATATCGTATAGAAACACTACAAATTTGCTTGTGTTCATTTTGTATCCTGAAAATTTGCTGTATTCATTTATTAGCAATAATAGCTTTTTGGTGGAATTCTGCATCATAGAGGAAAGACTTTCAATTTTTCCCTACTGAGCATGATATTAGTTGTGCAGCATTAATAACTCTATTCGCCTTTGTCCATCTTAGAGATTTTAGATTTGAACAAACAATCCTTTAAGCGTGGGTATATTAAGATCCTGCACACTAGTGTTCTAAGGGCCACACTTAGGAAACTGTGGACTGGGGGAGTAATAAGCTATATATCAAATATGCAACCAACCCGATCATCTGAAACATAGCTTAAGATGTTTTAAATGTGTCTGGGTTCACAAATGTTCTTATTAAGTTATATGCAAAGTCTTCTTTAAATTTCTGTTCAGGGGGTTTTGGGGAAGATGGCAGCTGAGTCAGTTGGATTATGCTAGTCCTCATGAGTGAGTGAGTGTATGGAAAATTGTGTGTATGTGCTGGTGAGCAAGTGGGCATGTGAGTGTCTGACTGAGTGAAGGCTAGGGAACTAGCCACCAGGGCTCTCCCGGTGCAGCATCTGGTGCCACAGCATCTGGACTTGGCCCATAACAATTCCTGGGATGCAGAAGCCGAGCACCATCTTCCCTTCCCTTTCCTTCCCTTCCCTTCTCTTCCCTTCTCTTCCCTTCCCTTCCCTTCCCATTCCATTCCCAAACCCTCGCTGGCAAGAAAATGCTGAGAGAGACTGTCTAAATGGGGCTCGTGAGTGAGTGGCCAGGCTCCTGGTGTAATAGCTGGTGCTGCAGCTTCTCTACTTCCTTCCTGGCTCTTCCCAGGCGGCAGCACCATTTTTTTAAAAAAACGGACAGGTTTTCCCTTGGAAAAGTTGTAGGGAGACACCATTGTCCCAGGTGCCCCCTCACCACTGAAGCAGGAGAGAGACTGCTCCAGACTTTGCCTCATCACTTCAGAACCTGGCAGGGCACTGGGAGGGGTTTTGGATGGAGTTCAGAGGCAAGTTTCCACAGAAGAGGACAAGAGAGGCACCTCAGTATCATATTGCAGGCAGGTCAGGAAAGTGCTCTATCTTGCTCACCACAACCAAACAGATCCTTTCTCGGTGACTGGCAGATCAAATACTCAGGGTTTGCTCATGGCCCAAAGGGAATATCCTGAGAGCACAAAATTCAGAGGGACCTGACAGAGTGCTGAGTTCCAGGTGCCCCACTCCCTACCCTGATCCAACTGTGGGACAAAGAGTGTGGCCAGAAAAGGAGGAGGAAGAACTCCAAAGAGATCAGTGGTGAGTCTGGGGCTGGCCCAAAACCCTCTTTCTTAGCAGTCCTCTGAACATTAGATCCACACAGCTGGGCCATGACTGAGAGGGACAAACCCACATGGAGCCTGAACATCAGTCACAATGGAAGAGCTCCATTCCAGGATAGGCCTGGCTTGGGCATCCCAGTAAGAGTACATACCTGAGGAAGAGACAGTCCCATACCTCCCCACCAGAGATCTCTCTGACCATATGAGAGTGGGAGGGTTGGACTGCTGCACCACACATCTCCACTGTCCCTCCTCCTTCCCTGCTTCCTTTCCTGAGGAGAGAGTGAAAGAGATGGCTCTGAAGGAAGACATGATTAGAGGAAAAATTACAGAGCCTGACGTGAGAGGACAGGCTTTTTTTGTTTTTTGTTTCTTTTAATTTTCAATTATCTTAATTTAATTTTTTTTGACTGTTTGCTTGTTAGTTCATCAATTTTTTTATTTTTTTTTTATTATTATATCATGGGGTACAATTAAGGGTTAGGTACACAAATACGTTTTGTTCAGACACCCTTGTTGATAAGAGGTGTTTCCCTGTCCCCAGACAGATATTTGCTACCATTAATCCCACCTCCCTCCCCCCCATAGTTTCCCACGACTGTCAGTCATTTTCTGATATTACTACATTGGATGTTCAAGGTCCATTATATGAGTGAAAACATGTGATACTCGGATCTTAGTATCTGTGAGAGGTCACTCAGTATTATAGACACTAGTTCCATCCAGGTTGCTGCGAAATTCATGATTTTGTTCTTTTTTATGGCTGCACAGTATTCCATCGTGTATGTACACCACATTTTTTAAATCCAATCCTCTTTTGATGGGCAGCATGGTTGCTTCCAGTTCTTGCTATTGTGAACAATGCTGCAATAAACATACGTGTGCAGGTATCTTTTTGACAGAGTGATTTGAGTTCTTCAGGGTATATTCCCAGTAGGGGAATTGCGGGGTCATATGGGAGGTCAATATTTAGAGATTTTAGGAATCGCCACACTGCTTTCAAGAGAGGTTGCACTAGTTTACACTCCCACCAACAGTGTAGAAGTGTTCCCCTTTTGCCACACCCTCTACAGCAGCTGCTATTTTTTGAGTTGTTGATAATTGCCATTCCAACTGGAGTTAGGTGGTATCTCAGTGTGGTTTTGATTTACATCTCTCTGATGATTAGTGAGGTTGAACATATGTCTGTTGGCTGCTCGGATGTCATCCTTTGTGAAGTGTCTGTTCATATCTTTGCCCATTTTATAATGGGGTTGTTTGTTTTTTTTCTTTTCAGTATGTTTGAGTTCCTTGTAGATCAAATATATTAAGCCTTTGTCTGACCTGGTGTTGGCAAATACTTTTCTCAATCTTTAGGCTGTCTCCCTGCTCTCTTGATGGTTTCTTTGGCTTTGCAGAAGCTTGTCAGTCTAATGAGGTCCCACTTCTCTATCTTATCTCTTATGGCCTGAGGGTTTTGGGTTTTGTTCAGGAATTGCATGCCAGTTCCAATTTCCATGAGGGTATGTCCTTCATTTTCTAAGGTTCTTAAAGTTTGAGGTTTTACATTTAGGTCTCTGATCCATTTGGAGTTAATTTTTGTGTATGGGGATAGATAGGGATCCTGTTTCAATCTTCCGCATGTGGTCAGCCAGTTTTCCCAGCACCATTTACAGAACAGGTTCTCCTCTCCCCCAGTGGTAGGTGGTGGAGGCTTTATCGAAGATGAGTTCGTTGAGAAATTGAGGTTTTGCCTCTGGAATCTCAATTCTATTCCATTGATCTATATGCCTGTTCCTATACCAATACCAAGCTGTTTTGATGATTGTAGCTTCATAGTAAAGTTTGAAGTCTGGTAATATGATACCACCTCCTTTGTGTTTTGGTTTTTTTTTTTTTTTTTTTTTGCTTAGGATTGTTCTGGCTATTCTTGGACGTCTGTGTTTCCATATGAATTCTGTGTTGTTTTTTCTAGGTCTGAGAAGAATGTTGCTGGTAATTTGATGGGTATTGCATTGAATTTGTAGATTGCCTTAGGCAAGATGGACATCTTCAAAATGTTGATGCTTCCAATCCATGAGCATGGGATGCTTTTCCACTTGTTTGTGTCATCTTTGATTTCTTTGAACAGTGTTTTGTAGTTTTCATTGAAAAGTTCTTTCACATCTCTGATTTAGAAAATGCCAAGGTATTTCATTTTTGTGTGGCTATTGTGAATGGAATTGCGGTTTTTATTTGAGTTTCTGTTTGTTTATTATTGGTGTAAAGAAATACAATTGTCTTTTGCACATTTATTTTGTATCCTGAGACTTTGCAAAAGGCCTTTATCAGTATAAGGAGGTTTTTTACAGATTCTCTTGGGTTTTCAAGGTACACAATCCTATCATCTGCAAAGAGAGATAACTTGACTTCCTCTTTTCCTATTTGGATACCCTGATTGCCTTCTCTTCTCTAATTACTCGAGCCAGGACTTCCAGTACTATGTTGAACAGGAGGGGTGAGAGTGGGCATCCTGGTCTTGTTCCAGTTTTCAGGGTAAATGGTTCCAATTTTTGTATGTGTACGAGTATGCTGGCTGTGGGTTTCTCGTAGATGGCTTTTACTATTTTGAGGTATGTTCCCCATATGCCTAGATGTTTGAGGGTTTTTATCAAGAAGCGGTACAGGATTTTATCAAAAGCTTTTTCTGCATCTAATGATATAATCATGTGGTTTTTCTCTTGACACCTGTTGACTTATTTAATTACATTTATGGTTTTACGAATGTTGATCCAGTCTTGCATCCCAGGTATGAAGCCTACTTGGTCATGATGGATGATTTTTGAGATGTATTGCTGAATCCAGTTTGCTAGGATCTTGTTGAGAATTTTAGCATCAATGTTCATCAAAGATATTGGCCTGTAGTTCTCTTTTTTTTGTTGGATCTTTACCTGGCTTGTGTATCAATTCGATGTTGGCTTCATAAAATGATTTGGGGAGAGTTCCATCTTTTTCAATTGCCTGGAATACCTTCAGTAGGATTGGTATCAGCTCCTCCTTAAATGTCTTGTAGAATTCTGCTGGAAAGCCATCTGGACCAGGGCTTTTTTTGTAGGTAGGTTTCTTATTACGTAGTCGATTTCCTTGATTACTATTAGTCTATTTAGGGTCTCATTTCTTCTTGTTCCAAACTAGGTAGGTTGTGTGATGTCAGAAAGTCCTCTATTTCCTTAAGGTTTTCAAGTTTGTTTCCATACAAGTGTACGTAGTAGTCTCTAATGATCTTTTGTATTTCTTCAGGGTCAGATGTGACTTCATCTTTATGTTTCTGATTGTGCTTATTTGGATTTTTTTCTTTTTTTCTTGGTCAGTCTAGCTAGGGGACCATTGATCTTGTTTATCCTTTTGAAGAACCAGTTTTTGTTTCATTGATTTTTTGTATTATCTTTTTTCTTCTATGTCCTGGATTTGGGCTTTTCTTTTGGTGATCTGGATTCTTCTGTTGAAATTAGGGTTTTTGTGGTCTTGCTTTTCCAGCTCCCTTAGGTGGCTTGTTAGGCTATTAATTTGTGTTCCTTCCATTTTCTTCATGTGTGTTTATAGGGATATAAATTCCCCTCTTACTACAGCTTTTAAGGCGTCCCAGAGATTTTGGTAAGATGTTTCTTAATTTTCATTTGTTTCCAGGTATCTTTTGATCTCTGTTTTGATTTCATCATTGACCCGGGAGTTGTTTAGCATCATGCTGTTTGGTGTCCATGTCTTTGTGGGTTTTGGTTGGACCTTGTTGGTGTCAATGTTTATTTTTATTCCACTGTGGCTCGAGAAAGTGCATGGTAGAATTTCGGTCCTTTTCAATTTCCTTATGCTTGCTTTATGGCTAGTTATGTGGCCAATTTTAGAATACATTCCATGTGGCGATGAGTAGAATGTGTATTCTGTGGTCTTTGGATGGAGTGTTCTGTAGGTATCAATTAAGTCCATTTGGTCCAGAGACACATTGAGGTTCCGAATCTCCTTGCTGATTTTTTGTCCTGATGATCTTTCTAGGGTTGTGAGTGGAGTTTGAAAGTCCCCAGTTATGATGGTGTTAAAGTCAATATCTTTTGTTACATGTCCTAGAAGTTGCTTTATGAAAGTTGGCGCACCTATGTTGGGTGCGTATATGTTTAGGATAGATATTTCTTATTGATGGTGTAAACCTTTCATCATTATGTAGTGGCCCTCTGTATCTTTTTTAATTTTTGATAGCTTAAATGGTATTTTGTCTGAAATTTGGATCGCGACTCCTCCTTTCTTTTGTGTTCCATTTGCCTGAAAATTTGTTTCCCATTCTCTTACTTTGAGTCTGTGTATGTCCTTTCTAGTGAGATGGGTCTCTTGAAGACAGTATATTGTTGCCTGTTGATATTTTATCCATTTTGCCATTCTATGTCTTTTCAGTGGTGTGTTTAGTCCATTCACATTCAGCCTAATTATTGAAATGTGAAAATTCGTCCCTAACATAGAGTTCTTATAGAGTTGTTGTTCTTCCACTCGGGGTTTTTTTTTTTTTGTCCCTTTTGGTTTTGTGGTTGGTTCATGTATATTTTATTCTTTTCCCTGTAGTCTTGTGAAGAACGTTGTTCTTTTTTCCTTTTCTTCTATGTTTAGTACTTTCTTAAGTGTTTCATGTAGAGGTGGTTTGGTGGCAGCATAAGTTCTTAGGGATTGGATATCTGTGAAAGATTTTAATTCTCCCTTGCTGATAAAGCTTAGCTTGGCCAGGTAGGTTATTCTTGGCTGAAATTGTTTATCTTTTAGGACTTTGAAGATAGGGCTCCAAGCTCTCCTAGCCTGCTGGATTTCTGTAGATAAATCTGCTGCTATACTGATTGGTCTTCCATAGTAGGTGATCTGGCCTTTTTCTCTTGCTGCCTTTAGGATTTTTCTTTTATGCCTACTTTGTTTAGGTGAATTATTATGTGTCTAGGTGTTGGTTTTCTCATTTGTTGTCTTGCAGGGTTTCTCTGAATCTCTTGTGTTTGAATTTTTGCATCACTGATTAGATAAGGGGAGTTTTCTTGAATGATCTCATGGAAAGTTTCTTCCAGTGTGGTCTCTGTTTCTCTTTCTGTCTCAGGGAGTCCAATTACTCTTAGGTTAGGCCTCTTGAGGTAATCACTCATCTCTTGAAGGTTTTGTCCTGTCTTTTTGAGCTTACTTTCTGTTTTTAAGGGTTTGGGTTATTTCTATATTTTGGTCCTCAAGCTCTGAGATTCTTTCTTCTGCTTGGGTAATTCTGCTTTCCATGCTTATCAGTTTGTTATTTATTTCATTCACAGTATTCTTTATTACTGTTATCTCAGTTATCAGCTCCTTCCTAGTTTCTTCTTATGTCTCCTCAATTCTTTCTAATCTCTCCATTATTGTCTTGATATCTACATTTGTAGTTTGAGACTCTTCATTCTGAGGACTCTTCATTGTTTGCATGCCAAAGTCACTTTTCTCAGTGTACGCCCTCCCAGGGGTCTGGGAGAGACCCATAGTCTTCGTTTTGTTTTTCTTCATTTGTGTAGATTTTCTCTCTCTCTCCCTTTCCCTCCCCTTCTTTAATTCTGTTTTTGAGGGAAGGTGGGGTTGCTTTTATTTCTCTTCTGTAATATCCTGTTCTTTCTTATGAGGGTCTTCTGTCTTTGTTCACTTTTCAGTTTGGAGCATAGGCTACAATCTGTACTTTTTGCAGTTTTGAGGTTTAATTGAGAGGGAAGCTGTGGTTCAGAATGTATATGCTGATTCTAGCATCCACAAACAGGTGTATTACCACCTCGGAACCTATTTCCCTCTGCCTTACAATCTGTCCATTCAGCAGTATGTAATCTTGGTCCCTGAAATGCTGATGAGAATGCAAAACAATGGAAACTCTGCTTCATTACTCGGGAAGAGACAATCCCATCACTCAGAACCAAATATTTTAAAGTTGAAACAGCAATGAATAGAAACCTAACCAGAGGAAGAAAAATCACACTGGTTTTTGCAGGTGCTTAGATTAATGGACTTGAAAGGAATCTAAGGCCAGAATAGATTAACATTAGGAGGTACAGCCTATCAGAAAAGTTATGCTCAGTTGTTTGGTCCTTTCTTATTGCCTCTCTGAAAACAGAAGACAGTTGACAGTTCTTGTTGTTGCTGTTGTTGTTGTTGTTGTTATTTTAAAGTAGGATTCATTGAGAGGACAGAAAAGTTCTCACAGTAGTAGAGGACCCAGGGGCGTTGCCCAGATATTATTTTTTTAAAATATGAAATACTTCACGAATTTGCATATCACCCTTGCCCAGGGGCCATGCTAATCTTCTCTGTGTTGTCCCAACTTTAAAATTTGCCCCGCCAAAGTGAGCATGACACTGGACCATTTTGAATGTAAATCTATTAGAAATATGTTTTGGAAATGATGCTTTCTCTAAAGCAAAAACTACTAAAGATGGCTATGTAAAGGGCTATGGAAAATAAATTTGAAATGTTTTATTTCTTCCGATTTTTAAAGTATATAAAGTTTTCCCCTATTACCAATTATTAAATCTTTTATATTAACTATTAACTCTCATCAGGAGAAGAAAACTCCTTTTTTTGGAAAGTAGATTTAAAGTAAAGATTGACTTTCATCTTTACAATAATTTTATTCCTAATACAGGTTAATACTGATTAACCAATAACTGTTTTTAGACTGGGAATAAAAACAAATACCTACCTAAGAATAAAAAGTCACATCTCTAATACCACTTGTATACAAAACAATGTCTGGAATTATTTGGGTTGTTTAAAAAATTCCACCAATAATTTTTTTTTTTACACTTTGGGAATGACATTTTGCTAAATGTTAAAGATGATTATGTCAAGGTTTTGATGATAAATATAAGAAAATTTCAAGATGCCTTTTAAATATTCTTTTCTGCTTATCAGTCTATGTTATCTTAAATATCCATTCTTACTATAATTAATATCTGTCAATTGCTGGGGAATATTCAGAGATTTAAGAAGAGTGCACCTGCTTTACAACTATGGTCCAGCCCTCTACTTTGTGCCAGTTTTTTTTTATTTGTGCAGTACCATGTGCCAATTTGTATTGAAACATTTGTCTACATATATTATGGCTATCTGTACATTCATAATGACTATATTTTGCTGCTTGCTACATGCTTTTTACTCATATATCTTGCTGTCTATTTGTACTGGTTAGAAATTCATTCCAAATCACATTCAGTTAGTGTGTTGTTTCTCAGTTCATACATTCATTAAAATAGATAGTAGTTAATTTTATCATACTGCCTATACAAATAACAGAACTACATTTATTAGTAATTTACTATACTTTGATGCTTGATACATACCTTGATTTTCTTTAATATCCACATATTCTTTATTGTTCTGTGATATTACATACATTTTTCATAATTTTTCTCTTTTGTCTGCCCAGAAGTTCCTGTCTTCCCTTACATAAATTTTATGAAATATCACTTTTAATCATCTATGAGTAACAACTATTATTATTATAAGAACCACCTCATAAATAAGTTACCCAAAAGACAGTTTTTAAAGAGTTATTTTTTTATTTCAAAAAGTTTTTCTTGAGATCCAACTCTCAAGCAGTTATTTGACCTAGAATTAGAACCCAGTCTTGATTTTGATAAGTAAGAACCCATTAGGAGCTCCCGGCAAGATGGTAATGGCATAGGTGGACTTGTGAGATTCTCTGAACATGAGTTCCCAAAAAGACTCTTACTTTTCTTTCCCCAGCCCCCAGCCCACCACCAGTCATGCTGGTCCAAGGCTTGGGGACCTTCGGTCCCACGCAGGGCTGGATTTTGTGGCCCCCTGCTGCTCCTGTTCCACTGCATGCATATGAGTTTCGGGTCTCAGCTTGCTCCCTGGCTACATCGTCTCTCACCCGGCACCCAGCAACAAGCTGCCAGTCACTCAGGGAGGCTCTGAGAGGACCACCCCTCAGAGACACTGGTCCCATTCCTGGCTGAAGTACCCTATGGGGGGCCTAGGCCCACTCTCATTGCTCACCGCCTGCCTGTTGGAGCTTTGGAGCTCTGGAGCTCCAGGCCAACCCTGGCTGAGGCACTCAGCATGTGACTCCAAGCTTGGGGACACAGACGAGCGGAGAGAAATGGATCTACAAAAGAGAATCTGCCTCTGCCATTCTCCAGGCAGAGATTTCCATTTCCCCGCCCACCTATGAACAACCCCCACCTTGGTTCCTAAGGTAACATCACTAAACAGGAGACAAGCCCAACCCCACCGTGAATCAGATAACAGCAACTCCCAGGCAGCCAAATCCAAACTGTGAGTAAATCTAGCTGCCTGCAATGAAAAACAAAGGGAAGAGGCCGGAGATCAGAGCTGACGTGATTTTAGTCTGAGCTCTTATTGTGACTTATGATTTTATCATTTTGACTGTTTATTTTGATCACTTTTGTTGTTTGCCTTCTGACTTACACTGTTTCATGATTATATTGGTCTGTCTCCGTGAAGCTATCAGTATTCTTTAGGTAATCTTTCTTTGTGTCTTTTTTCACTTCTTTCCAGCCTTGTGTCTCTTTCTCCCCTGATAGTTGGTATGCATGTCTGTTTTCCCTCTCGCTCTTCTCTCTCTCTATCTTCCTATTGACCCCCCCTTCCATTATTTTCCTCTTTTATACCCCCATTTTAATCTAGGGACCAGGACTACACACTGCTACATGGAAAGATTGTAAGGCAGATGGAAATAGTTTCCAGTATTCTCATATACCTCTTTGTGGATGCTAGAATCAGCATATACATTCTGAACCACAGCTTCCCCCTCAATTAAACCTCAAAACTGCAAAAAAGTACAGTCTGCAACCCATACTCCAACCTCAAAAGTGAACAAAGCCAGAAGACCCTCAAAAGGAAGAACAGGATATTCCAGAAGTGAAACAAAAGCAACCCACCTTCCCTCAAAAACAGAATTAAAGAAGGAGAGGGAAAGGGGGAGAGAGAGAAAAATCTACACAGATGAAGAAAAACCAAAAGAAGAGTATGGGTCACTCCCAGACCCCTGGGAGGGTGGACACGGAGAAAACTGACTTTGGCACGCAAACAATGAAGAGCCCCCAGAATGAAGGGTCTCAAACTACAAACGTAGATATCAAGACATTAATGGAGAGATTAAAAAGAATTGAGGAGACACAAGAAGGAACTAGGAAGGAGCTGATATTTGAGATAACAGTAATAAAGAATACTGTAAATGAAATAAATGACAAACTGATAAGCATGGAAACAGAATTACCCAAGCAGAAGAAAGAATCTCAGAGCTTGAGGACCAAAATATAGAAATGACCCAAACTCTTAAAAACACAGAAAATAAGCTTAAAAAGTCAGAACAAAACCTTCAAGAGATGAGCAATTACCTCAAGAGGCCTAACCTAAGAGCAATTGGACTTCCTGAGACAGAAAGAGAAACAGAGACCACACTGGAAGAAACTTTCCATGAGATCATTCAAGAAAACTTCCCTTATCTAGTCAGTGATGCAAAAATTCAAACACAAGAGATTCAGAGAAACCCTGCAAGACAACAAATGAGAAGACCAACTCCTAGACACATAATAATTCACCTAAACAAAGTAGGCATAAAAGAAAAAACCTACAGGCAACAAGAGAAAAAGGCCAGATCACCTATCATGGAAGACCAATCAGAATAGCAGCAAATTTATCTACAGAAACCCTGCAGGCTAGGAGAGCTTGGAGCCCTATCTTCAAAGTCCTAAAAGATAAACAATTTCAGCCAAGAATAACCTACCTGGCCAAGCTAAGCTTTATCAGCAAGGGAGAATTAAAATCTTTCCCAGATATCCAATCCCTAAGAACTTATGCTGCCACCAAACCATCTCTACATGAAACACTTAGGAAAGTACTAAACACAGAAGAAAAGCAAAAAGAACAACGTTCTTCACAAGACTACAAGGAAAAGAATGAAATATACATGAACCCACCACAAAACCAAAAGAAAGACAAAAAAAAAACCCAAGTGGAAGAACAAGAACTCTATGATAGGGACGAACTCTCACATTTCGATAATTAAACTGAATGTGAATGAACTAAACACACCACTGAAAAGACATAGAATGGCAAAATGGATAAATTATCACCAGGCAACAATGTACTGCCTTCAAGAGACCCATCTCACTAGAAAGGGCATACACAGACTCAAAGTAAGAGGATGGGAAACAAATTTTCAGGCAAATGGAACACAAAAGAAAGGAGGAGTCGCGATCCAAATTTCAGACAAAATACCATTTAAGCTATCAAAAGTTAAAAAAGATACAGAGGGCCACTACATAATGATAAAAGGTTCACTCCATCAACAAGAAATATCTATCCTTAACATATATGCACCCAACATAGGTGTGCCAATTTTCATAAAGCAACTTCTAGGAAAACTAAAGAAAGGTATTGACTCTAACACCATCATAACTGTGGACTATAAAACTCCACTCACAACCTAGACAGATCATCAGGACAAAAAAATCAGCAAGGAGATCAGAACCTCAATGAGACTCTGGACCAAAGGGACTTAATTGATACCTACAGAACACTCCATCCAAAGACCACAGAATACACATGCTACTCATCACCACATGGAACATATTCTAAGATTGATCACATAATTGGATATAAATCAAGCATACGCAAATTTAAAAGGACTGAAATTCTGCCATGCACCTTCTCGGACCACAGTGGAATAAAAATAAACATTGACACCAACAAGGACCCCCAAAACCCACAAAGACATGGACACTAAACAGCATGATGCTAAACAACTCCTGGGTCAATGATGAAATCAAAACAGAGATCAAAAGATACCTGGAAACAAATGAAAATAAAGAAACATTTACCAAAATCTCTGGGACGCCTTGAAAGCTGTAGTAAGAGGGGAATTTATATCCCTACAAACACACATGAAGAAAATGGAAGGAACACAAATTAACAGCCTAACAAGACACCTAAGGAAGCTGGAAAAGCAAGACCACACAAACACTAATTTCAGCAGATGAATCCAGATCACCAAAATAAAAGCTCAAATCCAGTACATAGAAGGCAAAAAGATAATACAAAAAATTAATGAAACAAAAAACTGGTTCTTTGAAATGATAAACAAAATCCATGTCCCCTAGCTAGACTGACCAAAAAAATGAGAATAAAACCAAATAAGCACAATCAGAAACACAAAAGATGAAGTCACATCTGACCCTGAAGAAATACAAATGATCATTAGAGACTACTATGTACACCTGTATGGAAACAAACTTGAAAACCTTAAGGAAATGGAGGACTTTCTGACATCACACAAACTACCTAGGTTGGAACAAGAAGAAATTGAGACACTAAATAGACCAATAACAATCAAGGAAATCAACTACATAATAAGAAACCAACCTACAAAAAAAAACTCTGGTCCAGATGGCTATCCAGCAGAATTCTACAAGACATTTAAGGAGGAGCTGATACCAATCCTACTGAAGGCATTCCAGGCGAATGAAAAAAATGGAACTCTCCCGAAATCATTTTATGAAGCCAACATCACATTGATACCCAAGCCAGGTAAAGATTCAACAAAAAAAGAGAACTACAGGCCAATATCTCTGATGAACATAGATGCTAAAATTCTCAACAAGATCCTAGCAAACCGGATTCAGCAATACATCTCAAAATCATCCATCATGACCAAGTAGGCTTCATTCCTGGATGCAAGGCTGGTTCAACATTCGTAAAACCATAAATGTAATTAAATACATCAACAGATGTCAAAACAAAAACCACATGATTATATCATTAGAAGCAGAAAAAGCTTTTGATAAAATCCAGCACCCCTTCTTGATAAAAACACTGGAACATCTAGGCATACGGGGAACATACCTCAAAATAGTAGAAGCCATCTATGAGAAACGCACAGCCAACATATTCCTAAACGGACAAAAATTGGAACCATTTCCCCTGAAAACTGAAACAAGACAAGGATGCCCTCTCTCACCCCTCATGTTCAACATAGTATTGGAAGTCCTGGCCCAAGCAATCAGAGAAGAGAAGGCAATCAGGGTATCCAAAAAAGAGGAAGTCAAGTTATCTCTCTTTGCAGATGATATGATGGTGTACCTTGAAAACCCAAGAGAATCTGTCAAAAACCTCCTTACACTGATAAAGCCCTTTGGCAACGTCTCAGGATACAAAATAAATGTACAAAAGACAATTGCATTTCTCTACACCAATAATAAACAAACAGAAACCCAAATAAAAAACACAATTCCATTAACAATAGCCACAAAAAAATGAAATACCTTGGCATCTTCCTAACCAGAGATGTGAAAGATCTTTACAGTGAAAACTACAAAATACTGCTCAAAGAAATCAAAGATGACACAAACAAGTGGAAAAGCATCCCATGCTCGTGGATTGGAAGAATCAACATTGTGAAGATGTCCATCTTACCTAAGGCAATCTACAGATTCAATGCAATACCCATCAAATTACCAGCAACATTCTTCTCAGACCTAGAAAAAACAACACAGAATTCATATGGAAACACAAATGTCCAAGAATATCCAGAACAATCCTCAGCAAAAAAAAACATAGCAGGTGGTATCACACTGCCAGACTTCAAACTTTACTATAAAGCTACAATCATCAAAAAAGCTTGGTATTGGTATAGGAAAGGCATATAGATCAATGGAATAGAATTGAGATTCCAGAAGCAAAACCTCAATTTCTCAACCAACTCATGTTTGACAAAGCCTCCACCACCTACCACTGGGAAGAGGAGAACCTATTTAGTAAATGGTACTGGGAAAACTGGCTGACCACATGCAGAAGATTGAAAAAGGACCCCTATCTATCCCCATGCACAAAGGTTAACTCCAAATGGATCAGAGACCTGAATGTAAAACCTCAAACCATAAGAAACTTAGAAAATGAAGGAAATACCCTCATGGAAATCGGAACTGGCATCAAATTCCTGAACAAAACCCGATCCAATAGATCATAAGAGAGAAGATAGACAAGTGGGACCTTATTAAACTGACAAGCTTCTGCAAAGCCAAAGAAATCATCAAGACAGCAGGGAGACAGGCTACAGACTGGGAAAAAGTATTTGCCAACACCAGGTCTGATAAAGGCTTAACATCCTGGATCTACAAGGAACTCAAACGTACTGAAAAGAAAAAAACAAACAATCCCTTTATAAAATGGGCAAAAGATATGAACAGACACTTCACAAAGGAAGACATCTGAGCAGCCAACAGACACATGAAGAAATGTTCAACCTCACTAATTATCAGGGAGATGTAAATCAAAACCACACTGAGATACCACCTAACTCCAGTCAGAATGGCAATATTATCAACAACTCAAAAAATAACAGCTGCTGGAGAGGGTGTGGTGAAAAGGGAACACTTCTACACTGTTGGTGGGAGTGTAAACTAGTGCAACCTCTGTGGAAAGCAGTGTGATGATTCCTAAAAGATCTAAATATCAACCTCCCATATGACCCCGCAATCCCCCTACTGGGAATATATCCTGAAGAACTCAAATCACTCTATCAGAAAGATACCTGCACACGTATGTTTATCACAGCATTGTTCACAATAGCAAAAACCTGGAAGCAACCATGCTGCCCATCGAAAGAGGACTGGGTTTAAAAAATGTGGTACATGTACATGATGGAATACTATGCAGCCATAAAAAAGAACAAAATCATGAATTTCACAGCAACCTGGATGGAACTAGAGTCTATAATACTGAGTGACCTCTCACAGAAACAAAGATCCGAGTATCACATGTTCTCACTCATAATGGGACCTTGAACATCCAGTGTAATACTATAAGAAAATCACTGATGGTACTGGGAAAATATTGAAGGAAGAGGGAGATGGGATTAACAGTAGCAAATATCTGTCTGGGGACAGGGAAACTCCTCTTATCAACAGGGTGCCTGAATGAAATGTAATTGTATACCTAACCCTTAACTGTATCCCACAACATCATAATAAAAAATATTGATAAAAAATATATATATTTGGTTCTCTTCAACATTCTATCCCAAATGACTTCTTTGTTCATGAAAAACATCTGTGTCTCATTTTTATATTCTTATTTCCCTCATTTTGTATTTTCTTCCCTATGTCAGTTCCTGTTGGCCGGTGCTTAATGAAACTGTCCCAAACTTCCTTAACCAGGAATATAGACCACCTTATTACCCAGTGCTCTCTATTCTTCCCTATTATTTTTTTTTACTTGTTTAAACAGAAAGTGCCAAAACATGGAAGTATGACTTTTTGAACATCACTAAGTTTAAAATATTAAAGTTGAAGTATTAATGGAAGGAGAATATAACTGATGAAACATCTTGAATGTATTGCAGGTTTTCTACACCACCTACGTTTTCTCTGTTTCTGTTGAAACACCCTCTTTAAAAGTCTGTGATTTTGTTATTTAAATGTACGTCCGATAAAACTCAAGGTTAGAAAAGAAGTGGAAGCCAGGCTCAGTGGCTCAGCCTGTAATCCCGCACCTTTGGGAGGCTGAGGTGAGTGGATTGCCTGAGTCCGCGGGTTCGATACCCTTGGGCAAATTGGCAAGACCTCATTTCTACAATAAATCAAAAACTAGCCAGGTGTGGTAGCGTGTGCCTGTAGTTCCAGCTACTTTGAAGGCTGAGGCGGAAGGATCGCCGGAGCCCAGCAGGTTGACGTTGCGGTGGCCGGGAGTGGCCACTACACTCCAGACTGAGCCACAGAGTGAGACTCTAAGTCAAAAAAGAAAAGAAAAGAAGAAGTGGATTAAAGGTAATGAAAAATCATTACTTCATGTAATAGATGAGGAAACAGATCTTTCTCACCAAGTCATGTAAATAATTTACCCGTAGTCACATAGCTAGTGACCATCCAAGTCAAAACTGAAATTAAATCTCTAGATTTCTAGGTCAAATCTTTTGCCTCATTGTCCAAGCACTTTTGAATACTACTGAATTGAGGAGTGAAATTTAATGAAAAACTTAAAAGTGTGTTTCTTACCTGACATGATCAGAGAAGAGGAAAGATCAATTATAGAGATAAGGGATGAGGAGTTGGTACTAGAAGTTGTGTGAATAGCAGAAACCGAAGTGGGCATGTGTTCAGTAGGAAAGTCACTGGTCATACTGGTCACTGGTCACTTGCAATGATTCAAATGTATTTACAGACAACTCCATGATACCCCGAAGATTCTACCAGGTGGGGGAAGGTTTGGTGGGGGAATGATATCGCTAAAAGGCAGTTAAAAGGTCAGAGATAGCCAATAGGGAGGTGAGATTCCCAACAAGCTGACAGGACTGGTTGGAAGTAGTTTGCAGGAAAGTTATAGCAGTACCCATGTGGCTGAGCTCTGGGGAGTTAAAAATCTTGCAGGATAGACATGATTGTCCCACTTTCCTCCAGCCTGTTATGTTAGGGAGATCATCTCAATGTTTCTTATGTGTGTTCATTAATATAACAAATCATTTTTATATGTTTATGTCATTGTTTATATTATATACATGTATACATCTATGTTATGCATCCAGTGAATAACTGAAGAAGGAAAGGGACATCTAGGTTGAGCAATTACACTTACTTACCCTGAAACCATGTCAGTGGATCTGATGAGTGAATTTACTGCTACTTTTAAGGACCAAAGGAAGGGGTTAAGGAGCTCTCTTTGTAACTTGAAGAACAGGGTGAAGTTCATTGAGTGCACCTCATAGGAAATGATGTGTGGTCCTAGTTTTTTTAATTCCTTCTTGAATCCCATCTCTTGGGCAGGATCAGGCTGAGCCAGTTTGGACTCAGTCTCTCTTCTGCTCTCCTTTCTTAGCCCTGATTTTAGGCATTGTTTCTGAACTAGGCCTTGATCTTGCTTTCTTCCAATAATATGCATTACTTTCTGTCAACTTCCAGAGCAACAGTTTTCTTTCCAATGTCCTTGAACATCTTTTTCATGTTTAAGAAATATGTACTCTGCCCACTTGAAGCAAACACTGGAGTGGTGGAAGACACAGATGTGTGTAAACCTTTCCTCTTCTGGCCTTTGGCCACAATTCTTTGGCCCATCATTTTGCACCTCTGGCTCCCTGGACCATGCAGACACCTTACCATCCTGCTTTTTTATACTTGAGAGACACGGGATACTTTCTCTCTTCTCCCAAAAGAAGGTACAGTGTGGCAGTTACTGCAGTCTTCCCCTCTTTGCAATCAGTCACTAAAAAATCTTGGGAGGCTCAAGAAAGATATTGCATGAACAGTGAATAACATAGTGCCTGGCACATAGGAAGCCCTCAAGAAATAAAACAGCTGTCACTAGCATATGTATCATTATACGAACTGATAGGTGAAGTAATATGACAGACTCTGAAAGGAAAGTTAGTGGTATCCAATCTTATTTCTAGAAATGTCTTTTAAAGAAATATGACATATGTACAAACTTTTGTATAAGAGTGCTCATATGACCTTGTTTTTAATGGCAAAAATGTGTTAACGGCCTAAATATCTACCAACAGGTGACTGGTTCTGTGGTATAGGCAGATCCAAGCCCAACTGCCTGGAGTGAGATTACAGACCCCAGGACCTCTTAAATCCTGTTCTGATGAATGTTGAAGGGAGGTAATCCCAAATCCTTCGTACTTCTGCTTTTGACCCCACAGGAGAGGGAGATCTTCATCAGGTTTGGGTGCTCCTTATAACAGAGGAGTCCTACCTTAGGCACAGCAGGTCTGCGTTAGGGGCAAGAGTTCTACTTCATGTGTGGGAGCCCTTCATCAGGTGTGGAAGCTTCTCATCAGGCAGAAGAGCTCTTCTTGATGTACAGAATCTCGCCATCAGAGCAGGATCTCTTGATCATGTGGGTGATCTCTTCATCAGATGCCAGAACTTTTCCTCAGTTTCAGAAGCTCCACTCAGGCTCCAGGACTCTATGCCAGGTGAGGGCACTCTCTCCCCCCACCCCAAGGTGCAGGGTCTCTCCTTGAAGTGCATGAGTTCTTCAGATGCAGAGCTCTCCCTCGGGTTTAGGAGTCCTCAGGTTCAGCACTCTTACTCAGGTGCTGGGGGTCTTCGTCAGGTGCTGGAATCTTTCTCCAGTGCAGTGGCTTTCCCTCAGGTGCCGGGCTACCTCTCAGGTTCACAGCTCTTCCTTGGGTTTAGTTAACTCCCTTGGGTGCAATGCTCTTCTTCAAGAGTAGGAGCTCTTCATAAGGTGCTGCATTTTCTTCTCAGGGGCAGGGGCTTTTCACAGGTGTAGGTCTCTGTCTTGGGATTCACATTCTTATTCAGGTGTATGATATGTCATGTATGTGATGTCTTCATCAGGAGCTGGACTGTCCTTTGGGAGCAGGTAGTCTTCCCCAAGTGCAGAGCTCTCCCTTGCATGCCCTGGCTTTCAGGTGTGGGGACACTCCCTCAGTGGCAGGGGCTTTCCCCCAGGTGCAGGGCATCTTCCAGGTGCAAGGCTCTCTCCTTAAGGTGCAGGAGCTCTCTCTCAAGTGCAGGAGCTTTAAATCAGGTGCAGGGTTCTCCCTTAAATGCAGGGGTTCTTCATCCCTCAATTAAAGGAGCTCTGACTTAGGTAAAGAGATTCTTCCTCAACTGCAGAGACTCTTCATCAGGTACTGGCTCTCCCTCAGATTCCAGTTCTTTCTCAGGTGCAGGTGTGCTCCCTCAGTTTCAGCATTATTACCTAGGTGCAGGAGTTCTGCCTTATGTGCAAGGTCTTTTCATCTAGTGCAGGGCCCACCTACAGGTGTAGATGCTCTTCCTCAGGTGCTGGACTCTTCCGCAGGTTCAGGGCTCTCCCTAAGGTGCAGGACTCTTTCTCGCATTGACGGTTCCTCTTTAGGTGCAGGGATCTCCCTCAGATAGAGGGACTCATCCTTTGGTGTAGAAGCTGTTCCTCAGCATTAGCACCCTTACTCAGGTACAGGGCTCTCTTTCAGGTACAGGTGTCTTCCTTGGATGCAGGGCTCTTTCTCAGGTGTAGGGCTCTCCCTGGGGTGTAGGGGTTTTCCCAGCACATGGGAGCTCTCCCTCAGGTGCTGGTGCTCTTCATAAGGTACATGGCTCTTCCTCCTCCCACCTGAGGGAGCCCCCCTGCATCTAAGGAAGAACCAGGCACCTTAGGAAGAATTCAAAACACGAGGGAGAGTCTCACACCTGAAGGAGAGCCGTGCCCTGGAGGGAGAATTCTGCACCTAGGCAAGAGCCCCAGCACCTGCTGGAGAGCCCCACACAAAAGAAAGAGGCTTGCATCTAAGGGAGAGTCCATAAATTTGAGGAAGTGTCCCTACACTTAAGAGAGACCTCCTGGAACTCTCTGTTTATGTGCAGGGGCACTTTTTCAGTTGCTGGGCTCTCCCCCAGATTCTGGGGCTCTCTACTGTAATATGGGGCTTTAAGGGGCAGAGGCCTTCCCAGGTTCAGGAGTTCTTCATCAGGCACCAGACTCTTCCCCAGGCTGGCGGGCTATTATTCATCAGGAACAGTGCTCTCCTTCTTGTTCAGGGCTGCTTCTCAGGTGCAAGGGGCTCCCTTAAACAGAGGCACTTTCCCTAAGCTGTAGGAACTCCCTATCACATTCAGTACCCTTACTCAAGTGCAGGACTCTCCTCACGTGCAGGGCTTTGCCTGAGGTTTACAGCTCTCCCTCTGGTGCAAGGACCTAACTTCCTCAGCTATCAGAACTTTCCCACAGATGTAGGAGCTGTCGCTCCTGGTCACTACAATTGAGTGCTGGGTTAC
>JAPVLO010002688.1:0-71430 GCA_027257055.1 Cephalopachus bancanus | reverse complement strand
ACTGTATAATGCTGTAGTTCTTATTACTTTCTGAAGCTTTTTTAAGCTAAAATTCTAGATGTCGGGGGCCTGATTGACTGCAATTAAATTAGAAACTTTGTGGGACTAGGGACTCCTAGTCTTAGATGACTCCTAGATAATTCTAATGTGAAGATAGGGTTCATAGCCACTGATCTAAAGAAATCTTAGGACCAGCAACACTGTCCAATGATGGAAAACTACTTCATGGAGAAGAATAATTAGATATTTGAAAGGGTTCCTACCCAGGCCTTCTCAATGCATCAGAAACAAACATTAACTTAGTTGAGTGGGACCTACGTGATGGTCCAGAGTTTACACTTTGAAAGCCATTTTTCTAAAGCAAGCTTAGGGTAGGTGCCCTTTCTCTGCTTAGTTAACTCTATTATGTATAACATATTAGCTCTAAATGGAAATGCTTTTTACTTAATGCAATCTGATGAAATTAAATACTACTTCAGAAATAGAAAATTTGAATCAGGAACAAAGACTGGCAACTTTACTCAAGTTACGATTAAACCACTTGGATAAGTAAATGTCTTATCTAACTGGAATTAAAATAAATTTCTATAAAACATTTATAGAAATCTATTTTAATTCCAGTTAGATAAGACATTTAGATAAGTCTCCCTCTTCTTTACATGTTTACTTCATAATTCAGACTGATCCCCATTTTCTCCAACCCTCACAGTTAGTTTTAGCCATTCTGTCATGGTATGGTGATATCTTCTGTGCATTTACATTGCGTTTTCCTGGTGATCAATGATACCAAGCACCATTTCATATATTTATTACCTATTGAATATCTTCTTGTGTGTAAATTTCTTTTTCAGTCTCTCATCCTATGGGTTGTCTATCTTTTCCTAGTTGATTTGTAGGATGGCTTTGGATTTGAATCCTAGCTTTGCTGCTTATTAACTGTGTGATATTATGTTGGGCTGAGACCATAAATGAATCAGAGAGGCATTTAAGAGAACAAAGGTCTTACAACAGTTTTATGTGCAGTTTCTTTTTTTTTTTGACTTGGAGTCTCTCTCTGTCACCCAGGCTGGAGTGCAGTGGCCACTTCCAGTCACTGCAGCCTCGACCTGCTGGGCTCCAGTGATTCTTCAGCCTCAGCCTTACAAGTAGCTCGCTACCATGCCCTGCTAATTTTTTGATTTCTTGTAGAGATGAGGTCTCACCAAGTTGCCCAGGTGGATCCCACACCCGCGGGCTCAGGCAATCTACTCACCTTAGCCTCCCAAGGTGTGGGATTACAGGCTAAACCACCGATCCTGACCTTATGTGCAGCTTCAATGATAATCCAAAATTATTTTTAGTTACAAATAAGGCAAACTTCTAAACATATCTCTTTGGCAGTTCTCTGTTTGAATTTGCATTTCTGATCCTGAATATCTTTGGATGCTAAGAGATACTGCCCTTGGTTCAAACTTTTTGTTCCCTGACAAACTTAGAAGGTTCCATTGCTCCATGGGGTTGCCTCTCCCCAGTGCCTATCTTCCTCCTACCTTCTGTGATCAGGAAACTGAGGTTTAGAGATACTGAACCATCTGGCTACTGTTGGGAGCTGACCATGAGGCCCACTGAGTATTAGGGATCAGGGAGGGCTGTCGACCCCGAGACCACTAGGATGTGTTTGGGAGATGTTGACCCCATTGCCTCTCCCTTTTCTTGGCAATAAAGCCTTGTGTTAGCTCAAACATGAAAACTTCGAGACTGGGACGAACACAAGCTAACATTAGAAACTCATTGTTCCCATTTCCCTTTGACTGTGGTTTAGACTTCCAGACAGGTCCTGGTTCAAGCTAAGACCACATCTAAGAGCCCTAGTGCTGAGAGTCCAGCATGATCTTTGGACTGGGCCACATTATGCAAAACTGGTTGTAGTCATTTTGTTTAAGTTCCATTGTGTGTGTTAGGATAAAGTATAGGAATAGATTGTTAATCATTAGGAAAGTTAGTCACAGGTAAAGTGTGTAGAATAAAATAAATATATAGATTACCATTGATAAAACGGTATAATATTTTTAGAAATTGTATTAATACTTCTAAGGGACATTAGTCAAGCATAAGGAAAAGAAAGACAATTTTGTGTTTTTCTTCCTCATGCTTGAAGAAACATCTGGTGGGCAGGGGATGCCCCCATGCACCTGGCTTTCTGTTCACGTAGAAGAAATGTGAATCTGACTGTGTAAAAATTAGTGCCTAAAAACCCTCTGTATTTCTCAATAAATGTCTTCTGTCACTTGAACAGTAGTCCAGTTCTCTTTTATTCCTCTCTTTCTTTTTCCCCCTTCCCCATCCTCTTTTTTTCAGTCTGAATCCGTCTCACCTCCAGGAACCCCAGACCCTGCAGGAGTGGGAGTCCAGCAGCCTACTGCTTCTAGTATATAGTAGCATATGGGACTGAACTAAGCCTGCTTGGTCCAAGATTACTGACTGGATATGCACAAAACCATGCTGCCTCTTGATAGAGCCTCAAGTTTTGAGTTAGAAAAAGATGTTGTTGATCAACTGCTAAGTTTGAGACACATTTAGGTTTTGAAATACCATGCTATGGACTTTATTCCTTGTAGTAAGTCTTCCTTCCTGTGACTTACATTTTATAAATACATACAATCATCTGCTATATCTAACTACCCATTTATTGAATATCTACTATAGGTGTGATGAAAACAATGGTGAATAAGATAGACGTAGATCTTGCCCACATGGAGCTCACTATAGACAATTATGACAAAAAGGAAGTTTATAAGGCCTATAGAAAGGTGATAGGCGTATAACTTTGTTGTTGTTGCATGAGTACAAAACCAAGGACCATTGAGCTCAGGGTCTTACTCCTTCTTGCCTCCTAAGAGGCTTTACTTGATTTACTGTTCCAAAATTCTTTTTCAATCTACTGACTCTTTTTCATTGCTGTTTAAGCAGTCAAGTTTCTATTTTATTTTATTTTATGAGTTGGAGTCTCACGCCCTTGCCCAAGCTGGAGTGCAGTGGCACTCTCACAGCCACCCCAGGGTCGACCTTCTGGGCTCCGGCATCCTTCCTCTTCAGCCTTCCAAGTAGCTGGAACTACAGGGGAGTGCTACCACACCCAGCTAATTTTTGATTGATTGTAGAGACGAGGTCTCACCAAGTAGCCCAGGCTGTTCTTGAACCTGCGGGCTCAGGCAATCCACTCACCTTGGCCTCCCAAAATGCTGGGATTATAGGTTGAGTCACCAAGCCCAGCCTCCCTCTTCTTTAAAACATTACCAAAGACAAAACCTCCTTCCATGACCCTGTAACTCCCACTGAAGGACAGAGGAAGTGAAATATTGGTGGGTAACAAAGGGTGCAGGGTCATGGAAGGAGGTTTTCCATTTGGTATTGTTTGTTTTAAGGAGGAGATAAACATGAATGCAAAACTAGTTCACAGCTAAGGTTTAGTCTTCAGTGCACTCAGCCTGTGGTTGCTGCAAGTTTCCCAAAACAGTGGCAGTGGGTTTGCGTTCAAAGGATGCTTCTCAGCTCTCTTCTCATTTCTTAGTATCACATGACATAGCTGGACATACCTTTATTCTTCTTGCTGGTTTTCCTCCTCCATTTCTTCCCATGACTTCTCCATCTCCCTGGGGGTTCTTCGTCTTCAGCTTGTCTCTCAGGAGACTGCCCTAGGAATTCTTCCCTCTCAATGCACTCTCCATAGGCACCATCTCATTCCATGATGTCACCACCCAAGCCTCTATCTCCAGGCTTGATGAGTCACAAGTGAGGTTCAGATCCAAGTCGCCACCTGCCCATGGGACATCTCCATGTAGATGTTTGACAGGACACCTCAGCCTCCACATATTCCAAGTTAAATTCATCATCTGTACCCTCTGTTCTGCTTGTCTGTTTCCTAAATCAGTGAGTAGCACCCACATCTAAGAAGGTGTGAGTGGTCCTTATATTCTTCTTTTTCTTCATCCTCCACATCTAATTGATCGCAAATTTTACCTTCCAAGTGTCTCTCCTGTCTTTCCACCCCGTGTCTCGCTTCCCCCCCCACACCTCCTCCTTCTCCTCCTCCTGCTCCTTCTAACCAACATAGCCTCCTAAATGGTCTGCTGGCCACCAATATTGTTCCTAACCAAAGTGATTTTCCTCGCAGCAGCTGGAGTTATATTAGTTAGATTTCTCACGGCCAAATTGAGCCTGTCCCTGCTGTTTGGACCACTTCATCGCTTCCTCGAAATCTTCAGGAGCAATTGCAAGCCCTTTAACCTGACTTATGAAACCACTTCTTATCTACCCCCAGCTTACACCTCCATCCCATCCCTCATTCTGCTCCTTTGTTCTCTGCCCTTCCATCATAGTAAACCCACGTCTCCTTCTCATCCCTGCTGTGTCTTTTGCCCTTGAGTTTTTCTCTTTTGTAACACTTGCTTCTTTCTCCCATACTCCATGATCTTGCTTGCTCCTATTGTTGCCTTACTTCTCAGCATAGCTCCCACTTCTTATAGAAGGATTTCCCTATTTTCCCCCAACCAGTTTGAGTTAAATGCCTCATCCATATGGTCTCACAGCTCCTAACCTATTCTGCTTAGAGCTGTGAATTAAAATTCACTGTATGATTACCTGTGAGGGGACGCATGGGACCATATTTGTCAGGCTTGCCATGTTTCCCCCTAGTGTCTAGCACAGTGTAGAAAGAATGTTTAAGAGTTATATGTACATTAAAACTACTTGTAAAATATTTTCATATAAACATTTAAAAAAAGCCAGATGTAAGAGTTCCTTGGCTGAGAGGTAATGCTTCCATGCAGTGATGTCTACCAGACACTATTACTTTCTGGTTATTGTTATTTCATTTGTTTAGCCCCCTCTTTACCTTCCGTCTTTCTTTTCCAACTCTCCTGCAATTAGAGAAGTATATGATAAATTGTAGGAGCAACAAACAAATATGTTCCTGCATTCTCTGCAGGGAGCAAAATTGGAGACAAAATTCTCTTCCTTCATAATTTTGCATGAGCAACGTGGAGGTTCCAGCAGGCTGCAAAGCACCAGTTGCATTTTATATTTTTTTCCTTGTGAGGATTTGAAGGGTCTTGGGATTCTCCTCTGAGAAATGTCATCAAAGACCAAGATATCAAAAATGTGACAGGATCTGGTCTCTGATGTTCACACCAACAACTACTTTGTGGATAAACCCTGTGTGTGTGGGGTGTGTGTGTGTGTGTGTGTGTGTGTGTGTAGTGTCACATAATTGCAATTTCACATGCATTTCCAAGAATCCAATCTTATATTTAGGAACATGCTTAATACCTTTAATTTTGACTTCTTTCTAATTGCATCCCTCTAATTGCTACTTGGGATGGACCACAGCTTTTACCCAGATAAGAATTTCCTGTAGGATTTTCTGTGAAAATGTGTCCCTTAAGATATTTGTCTAGATTCCTGTATTCAATAAGCTTGGGAGCTGAAAGTTCTGTTTTCTCTTGGCAAGACTCATGCCCCTGAGCCTAATGCAGGCTCTGTGATATACACAGTCATCTTTTTAACTCAGCATTTTTCATATGTATTTAACCACATAACTTTTTCTTTAAATTTATTAATTTGATGCAGAATGCAGTTTGAAAGATACTGATTAGACTTCTTTGAGCTTTTTATTTCTACTTTGTAGCACCCCTTATACTAACTAGGTTCCTGTATTAATTAGGAATTATATAAATACTATAATAGTAGTTGTAGCTTATATTTATTAGGTGTTACTATGTCCATTATTCTAAGAACTTCATAGGTAATGGCTCATTAATCTTTCCATCAATCCTATGAAATAAACATTATCATCATCCACATTGTACAG
The DNA here is from genome assembly GCA_027257055.1 of Cephalopachus bancanus. Classification (NCBI taxonomy): domain Eukaryota; kingdom Metazoa; phylum Chordata; class Mammalia; order Primates; family Tarsiidae; genus Cephalopachus; species Cephalopachus bancanus. The sequence continues at coordinate 65,582 of JAPVLO010002688.1, read as the reverse complement.
CTGTGTTCAGCGTTCAACATGACACAGCTGGTGAGTAGTGGAACTGGAATTTGAACCCAGGCAGTTAGATTTAAAAATTTGGGCTTGGTGCCTTTGTTGGTTGCTTACCTACTTTATTTTCTTTTACTGCATCCTCCGATCCTGGCAAATGACTGGCTTTTACGAATGTTTGATGCTACATGAACCATCTAGCATTATGTGTTTGATAAACAAATCAACTTTCATCCCATCAGTATCATTCCTAACAATGTAGTTGCCGAGAATGAGTTAAAAACAGTGAGATCCCTTAGCTACCCTCTTTCAAATCCACTCTGCTGGCTAGTTAAGAAAACAGAGGAGGAATTATATTGTAGTATCAAGCCAGCACATGGTGGGCATATTCAAATAACCTGCCAGAACGCAGATTGAAAAACATGCTATAGTCATGGGTCACAAAACAAACACAGACATCACAAAACAGACTGCCAGAGGATGACAAACATTTGAATATAAATTAAAAGAAGCTTTGCAGACACAGCATAACAAAAAGCCCAATTAACAAAACTAACCATATGCTACCACCAGAATGGTTGGACTCAGTGTAAAACACACACGCACATTAAATGCAAAGAAATCTCAGATGAAACAGCTTCATCAGAGAAACTGGAACCAGTGCCAAACCTAGATGCTGCAGTGATAAAAGAGATTCTCCAGAGAGTCATTTTAAATGTCCCCCAATAAAATAGCTGTTAAAGGTATACACACCCTGAAGCACTGAACAAATAACTGTAGAAACTAAAGCAAAACAGTGAGTTTTGGGGGCTGTTTTATTATTTTCTTTCACTTTGAGTTACCACAGACATTGATTTATATAGTAACATATTAAAAGGTATAGACTAGTGGCGAAGAGCATGAACTTTAGAACTGGACAGGCTGAGGCTTAAATCCCAGCTGTCAATGTGCTAATGGTGTGATTTTTTGGGGGAAAATAATTAGTATGTTAGTTATTAATATGGAAATGGGAATATCAATATTCACTGTTTTATACTTGTAACAGGATTAAACTGATGATGTAGCCAAAGGGCATTGTGTAGTGTTTGTCACAGAGTAAACTTTTTTCATAAATAAGAGCGATTACTTTTTTTTATAGTCATACACATTCTAGGATGTAAATGGAAGTGTATACTTTGAATTGTTGACTGTTTGGTGTTAACTGAATGGTAAATAAATCTATCTTGTATAATTCTGCCCCCGGAATTATATTATTATAATAATAGTGGAAGTGATGGGTCATAAAACATTAGTTTGTTTGTTTATTCATTTATTTATTCACCCATCTGTTCATTCAACAAACCATTTCTGAGTGTCTTTTGACTCAGAGTGCCCTGTCCTAGGTGCTGAAGACCCAAAGCTGATTAAGACCACCCCCAATCAAACTGCTCTTAGATTGGTGAGGGAGACATCCAGAAAAAGAAATAATTGTAATACATGTGGTAAATACTAAAATAAACAAAGATTTTAAATATTATGAGAGGGCTATTTGCTCTGACTGGTGGAAGGGGTCAGTGTAGAGTCATTCATACTAGACTTTGAAGGATCAATAGTGATTTCAGCAGAAAATAGGAATTTGGAGATTTATAGGTCTGATTATTCCAGTTATTGGATCTTATATTGGGAGAATGATAGACCAGTGTTCTCTGGAACTATTCAAATAATTTCTAACTGCTCCATTCAGGAAGGAAGAATTTTTCAACTTTCTTCAGCTTTTTCTTACTCCCATTCTCCCACTCCTCAGGCCTTAAGGGAGATCCATAGATCACGGTTTTTAAAATGTAAATATCTGAGAAAGAATGTGGATTTTCAGATTTTCTAAACTTGGTATATGAATTCCCTTATCCCTGTTAAGACAATTCTGAATGTGCTCCACACTGCCCCCCAGAGGGCCCCAGGATTGAGCTCTGGTTGCCTGTGGGATTAACCTGCTCACCCACCCACTCTATACTGGCTTCCTTCCCTTCTTGTTGCTCTTTTTCTCCTCTACCAGTGCTTCCTGGATCACCCCTAAAATAAGCTACTTGTGCTCAAATCCTTATCAGAGGATCTGTTTTTAAGAAAACCCAAACCAAAATAAGACCTCTGTGCTGAGTTGTGCTTTGTTAACTTGGCATTACCGAACCCATCTAAGACTGGGAACCATGTTTCCCAGAGTCTCTTTTTCTGTATGATTCTGGGTTGGAGATTAGAAAAATGGAAGTGAACAAAAGCCATTACTCTCAGAAGTTCGTGGCAGCTAACATAGTGACAGACCAATGGAGCTGTGCCCAGCAGGCCTCAGCTTCTAGCTTCCAACTCCTGGTCCCAGCAACAAATAGCTCCCAAACCAACTCTTAGCACTGGACTTCCTTCCGTCTGACCACCATGGTTAGTGACTTATTCTGATTTTCCACCTCCCCTCTTCCACACCTTCATTTCCCTAGCTCTTTCTGCATTTATGTGTGCTCTAATTACTGTAGTGAGTCTCTTATTTCTGGAATATTTTAGTGATTCTCTTTTCCTGACTAACAACTTCTAACTAAAATTTACAATAATTTAAATAGCTAATGTGGAGGGCTTTTAATGCTTATCTTATATTAGATACTGATCTGAGCACTTTACACAATGACTCAATTAGTGTTGTAATTATTTCCATTTTATAATGAAGAAACTGAAGAATAGAAAAATCTGTTAATCACTTCAACATCACGAAGCCAATAAGTGAGGGAGCTGGATTTTAAACCAGATATCTGACTTAAGAGTATATAGTCTTAGCTAAATTTCTACTTCTATGGTCTAAAGAAGGAAAATATACCACAGTCCACCTGTTCTCGCCTTTGATTCTCTTCCTCTGTCTTTCTTTCTCTCTCTCTTTCTTTCTCCCTGTCTCCTTCTCTCCCTTAGCCTCTCCCCCTTTGTCTCTCTTTATGTCTCCCTTTGGGAATCTTCCTTGGACAAATCTACCTCAGCTGGGGTTCATGTCATGGGATTGATGTGCAAGGGGTCTGGGCGAGTGGCAGAGTCAGGCCTCCCATAGCACATGGGAACATTTCTATGTAATATGTACAGTGTGCATTTATAGAAAACATGCTGAGTACCAATGTGATAGCTAAATTTTTTGTGTCAACTTGACTGAATTAAGAAATGTCCAGAGGCCAGGTACAGTGGCTCATGCCTATAATCCCAGCACTTTGGGAGACCGAGGTGAGAGGATTGCCTGAGCCTGCTAGTTTGAGACCAGCCTGGGTAACTTGGCGAGACCTCATCTCTACAATGAATCAAAAAATTAACTGGGTGTGGTGGTGTGTGCCTGTAGTTCCAGCTACTTGGAAGGCTGAGGCAGAAGGATCTCCTGAGCCCAGCGGGTCAAGGCTGCGGTGGTTGTGAGCATGCCACTGCACTCCAGTCTGGACAACAGAGTGAGACTCCAACTCAAAAAACAAAACAAAACAAAACAAAGCCTAGAAAACTGGTAAGAAATTATTTCTGGGTATGTCTTTGAGGGTATTTCTGGGAAAGATTAGTATTTGAATAGGTAGACTGAGTAAACAAGGTCTACTCTCTTGAATTGGGTGGATGTTATCCAATCTGTTGAAGGCTGAATAGAACAAAAAGTCAGAGGGGGGCAAATTTACTCTCTCTTGAGCTGGGACATCCATTTTCTCCTGCACTCAGATATCAGTGCTCCTGGTTCTTGGGCCTTCAGACTCAGACTGAGACTTATGCTATTGGCTCTTCTGGTTCCCAAGTCTTTGGGCTTAGATTACCTACAACACTGACTTTCTTGGGTCTCAATCTTGCAGATGGCAGATCATGGGGTTTCTCAGCCTCCATAATCTCGTGAGCCAATTCCTCATAATAAATCTCTTTTTATATATCTCCTTTTGGTTCTATTTCTCTGGAGAACCCTGGCTAGTATATTTAGGTACTGCACAACAGTATATTACATGCCCTATTTAATGTGATGCTCAAAGCATCCATATGATATAGATTTTGTTAAAATATTCAACTTTCTTGTTAGGAAAACCAAGACTTATGGTGGCCAAACATCTTGGCCAAAGGCATGCAAGTGGTAGAACTTGAATTTGAAGGTTGACAATTAACCTCCACAGCTAATCTGAACATGCATTCTGCTAATCTGACCATGCTTCTTAGATGCATAATTGTAATTGTCTTTTAAATTTGATGTCATCAAGTATATGAGATGGTTATGTGTTGGAGCAGCTGACTAGTAGCAGACTAGGGAAAATCATACCAAGTCCTTTCGTTGGTGCAAATAAAATATTTTGTACAAATAAAGTATTTAGGGCTATTGCGAAATCATTCTAGCACGCTATCCATGGACTCAAGAAAATGTACTACAATGGAACGACAGCATCTCCTGCCATATCTAACTTTTTATTCTTACTTGTAATTGGAAAGTTTGAAAAAAATTTAAGGTGACGTTTAAGAAATATTTTACCTTAAGTAATTTTTGAAAATCTGAATTTCTCCTCCGTAAAGAAATGGCTGTCGTGTTATTAATTTGAAATGACTGACGTGTAATTGCATTAAGTGATTCCAAAGTATATCTCACAGTACATCCTTTAGAGAGTAGCAGGGTAGAGCAACTTTGAAATGTGCTAGGAAGTTCTGGGCGTTTAATGACCAAAAATGGTATGCTAATTATCATATATGTGCATTTTCATTTGTTTTATTTTCCCTTTTCCTAAACAAACAAAAATGTTCTGAACTTTTTCTTGCCTTTCTTGCATTAGCTCCCAGTCTTCCTGACTGTCACTTGTTATCCATGACTTGAAGTATTTCACTGAAGGATGCTTTATCACCTTAAGAAAACTAAATGTTATAAAAGACCTTTCATTGCTATTTGGATGTACTTATCATTCAATAATTAGCCACCCTTCCAGACAAGGAATTCAAAATGGGAGTTATGATTTGCCAAGGCATCTCACAGTTCCAGCCATTAGTGTTCACCCAGCTGAAACTACAAGACAAAGAATAATCCAATTAAGTAACAACAGTATATTTTGTATCAGTACTGAACAGATGGCAAAGTACTCACCATTCATCATTAATTAATGTTCACTTAGCACACACAGAGAGTGACTCTGGGTTACTGCTTCCTGAAGGTAGAGACAAAACTTCTGCATTGGAAGGTCAGACAGTCTTGCTGGTGAAAAACCACTTTCCAGGGTATGAAGTGATTTTGTAGAACAAATCATCCTGGGAAATGGGAATGCCAAGGGCCTCAATAAATTTTGCAACCTCAATGGAGCCTAGAAACTATGAGTTTTCTTATTTAAGAAGAATTTAAATTGCAAATCTACCTCCAATTTCTCTACCTAACATGCCAGTAGAACTATTGAATAATTTTCTCTTATTTTATTAAAATTGCCTTTACATTTAAAAAAATTTTCTGAATGCTTAGTTTATATCTTGTATATATTTTTTCTCTCTTGAGCTCTGTGTGATATTGCCTCACATATATGTGAATATTGTTTAAAGTTGGTAATATGATGTTCAAGTCTAATACTTCTTCCTGAGGATTTGTGGATTCCAGGGTCTCAAAAAATATCAATTTGGTACAAATTTTATAGAAAGTTTTGCCATAATTGAATTTCCATGCCAGAATAATTATGGAGTAGATCTGTGTCTCTCTTGAGTGTCCCTTTGCTTATAATTATCTTTGAGAGTCATGTTTTCGTTGTATTCACATACAATAAATATGAGTTTTTCAAGTTTTCTGCAAATTTTCCTGATAGAATACTCATTAAAACAGTTAAAAAGTTAGTTTACCTATTTTTAGTAGCATTTTTGTTATACTCGTTTATTTTGCAAATAAAATGCCTTCCAAATTTAGAGTTACACTTTTAAATTTATTCAACTTTTAAATTTTCTGGTTAAAAACTATGAAAGTTTTATTTATTTATGGCAACTAGTTGTTCACTCAGTGTTCCCTCTCCTTATATGACCTTTTTTCAAATGGGGAATGACAATGTGTTTTGCTAAAATTTAAGATTTTGTAACCCCTATTATAAATAGAAATGGCCAATGTTATACAAGAACATATATTTGGAGGTAGCTAATGCTTTAAAGGGACTTACTCAGCTGGTCCTTGCCTGGAATGCAGGTATATGGCTAATGAATGCAGGTATATGCAGGCTAATGAAAGCAAAACAGAAATAAATGAAGCTTGGATCATGATAACCATACCATTCCTAGCCTGTTTGTATTTAAACTGCATGATACATATGAGAAAAATAACTTCCTATTTTGTGAAAGCACTCTTATGTTGGATCAAGTCTCTGTCCTTGACGAAACAGATTTTAATAATGGAAGTGGGTTTTTATAGTGGCTTACAAAGGCCCTAGTAGATGTGGTTCCTCAAAATTTCTCTGGCGTCACCTCCTGCCAGTCTCTCTTCCACAAACTCTATTACAGTTTCATGGCTTCTTTGATACTCTTTGTACACATAAGGCATATTCCAGCCTCCAGAATTTTGTACTTGTTTTTTCTCCTACTTGGAGTACTGTTGCCCCCAAGTGTTTGTCCATTAAGTTCTTTCATGTCTTCCAGACTGTCACTCAAAAGTCCCTTTTCTAGGGCTCCTTCTCTGTTCACCCTCTCTACCACTTCAACTTGCCATCCCTTGATATTTTGTATCTCCCTTCCCTGATTTAATTTTCTCCTTTGCATGATCTGACACTTGGTATAATTTACTTTTTAATCCATTTTATTGCTTGTTTTCTCCTAGAATGTAAGCACAAAAAGACAAGTATTTTTGCCCATTTTTACTTGCTAGAACAGGGCCAGATACTAGGAGTCATATACCTATCTGTCAAATGAGTGAATAAATGTAGTAAGGAATTAGTTGGCCAAGGGGGGTGTGGAGAAAAAAAATTAAGGTTCAGATTTGAAAAGTTGGAATGCTGGTAACACTTATTTTGCTTAAACAGTAAGAAATCATGGCCAAATTTCAAATGCAAAAAGGGAGATAATGCATATTTCCAAAAACAAAAGGTCAAAGAATGAAACTAGAATATGCAGGAAGATGAGGACCAAATAACTGAATTAGAAGGGATTGGTTCAGTCAAGGAGACAGACATGCTTTTCTTAGAGCAGGAATGAGAATACCTAGAGATGGAAGATCAGAGAGATTTTCATGATGGTTGAAACGGAAATGGAAAAAACTCAGATATGACAATCTCAGTCTTCTAAGAAGAAGAGAATGCAGACAATCTGCTGATTGTGAAGGAGGAAGTAGAGATGGAAGGATGGAGGGAGGGGAAAAGTTTTATGATATCAGCCACTGTAGGAATGAGGAATAATGCGGAATTAATGAAAATTGCTACTAAGTGGTATGGAAAGCCTAAGTTGAGGTAGATAATGAGAATTTATAGTAAAATAAATTGCCATGGCTTTATTTATTTCTTCATAATTATTATCAGCTCGCAAATGGGAGTGGGAAAGAAGCAAGAACAAGTGATCAACTTTTCTCGGGGCTGGTAAAGGGTAAGGCAAGCATGGCGGAATGTCTAGGGGGCTGTGGTTGAGTAGGTTGTGGTACTGACTGAAAATGTACCACATTTTCTCCATCCAAGATGGAGAAGGTAAGTGAAGCTAGGAGGAGGGGGATAGAACTTGGGCTGTGAAGACAGGACAGGCTCTAAAATCTCAGTGACTTTGAACTCTACCTCCATCAATTACTGAAAGCAGATTTGGACTTCCCATTCCACTTTCTCTTATATCATGCAAAAAGTTTATGTTCCAGAACTCAAAGCATTCTTTAACCTACATGCCATTTGGCCTGATATGTAAATATGGCCCAGCCACAATGTTTAGGGTAAAGTTTATGGTGCACACTCTCAGGTATTCATGCCAGGAAAGACATACAGTGTGCAGTTGTATACAAACTCTGAGAACTCTAGAGTGCAGCTGGAGGAGAAAAGCTGCTCATTTCTGCTAGGCTTTAGGAGTGGGATGCTCACATCATCTCTTCTAATTCCTAGCTCTCCCTTTTGTCAATGTGCTTTAGAGAAGCAGAACAGAGAGTTTGGGGATTGTGAACTTGGGCTCTGGACTCTGTCATCTGAGATCAAATCCTGGCTCCAAAATTTTCTAGCTGTGTGCTCTAGAAAAGCAAGATATCTAACCTCTCTCCAATTCAATTTTCTCATCCTTCAAATGGGGTTGATGCTGGTGCACACCACGTAGAATTGTTATAAGGATTGGTGAGATATGCATAAATCACCTAGAGCAAGATCTGGCAGATAGGCACACTTAGTTACCTATAATGATGAATGACGTTGACACTAATGCAATAATTGTAAGAATTCAAGAAATTTACTTAGGAAATCTGTCCATCATTCCCTTAAGGTGGGGCAAGTGGGACTTATATACTCAAAACATAAGAAGGGTATGAATTACCAGTTACAATTACAAGCCGTATACATTTTCATGAATATTACATGAATTAAATGTCTGACCTGCATAGTATATTCAGATAAAAAACATAAACTTCCAAGAGACATCTAAATTGTTCAATGGAATTTTTAAAAAAAGATTGAAATAAAAAATAACTGATTTTCTTTTTTTTTTTTTTTTGAGTTGGAGTCTCACTCTGTCACCCAGACTGGAGTGCAGTGGCCGCTCCTGGCCACTGAAGCCTCGACCTGCTGGGCTCTGGTGATCCTTCCGCCTCAGCCTTCCAAGTAGCTAGAACTACAGGTGTGCACTACCACGCCTGGCTAATTTTTTTATTTATTTATTGTAGAGATGAGGTCTCGCCAAGTTGCCCGGGCGGGTCTCGAACCTGCGGGCTCAGGCAATTCACTCACCTCGGCCTCCCGAAGCGTGGGATTACAGGCTGAGCCACCAAGCCTGGCCAAAATAACTGATTTTCATTTCAAATCACTATATTTCTTTGTAGAAAAAATAGAAAATAAATTAATTACAAATAATAATAAAATACTGATAATCTCACTGTTTACATATAATAGCTGCAAATAACCGAGAATATTTTGAAAATTTTGCTTTTTTTCTTACTTGTATTATATGTTTCTATTTGTATGAATGTTATCCTCTGACGTTTTGCACGAGTGTGGCTTTGCATCTTTGGCTAACACTCTGTGTTAATAGTAACTAAGTTGTTGTGTTTCCCTTGAAGCCCATTCTCTCTCACTCTACCTGTAGTTGAGGCAATCCAGAAATTGAGGGAGAAACTAAAGCTTTGTTTGTCTTCCATCCTGGGTTGTGGGTTCCCTTTCCAACTTCACTAGAAATTCTGCTGTGGAAGTGTATTAGACGGTGGCCCACTATTAATAAAGTGCCTTTCATATCTATCCTATTAATCATCATTAGCTTCAGGGGGGAAAGCTAAATAGGAGAATTCTTAGCTTCCTAGAATAAAATATCATCAAATGCCATAAAATGTGACCCAGGTTTCTAATAATCCCCTAGCTCCACATAAATACTTTGCATGTCCAGAGAGAATGTTCTCTTTATTTCTAACTGTAATGTGTACAAAACCCTTAATACAGTACCCGACATTTAGTTTGCACTTAATATTTTATAATTATTACTTCATTCTTTTAAATATTTTAAACACAATAAATGTTTGACTGCCATTTAGCTCTTGAAATAGTTATTATATACCATATCCCTTTGAATAATCCTTGTGTTAGAATTTTGGTCTATTCAGTTTCTTGATTTTCTGATCACCCAAGGGTCACCCACTGATGATGAGAAAGCCCCCAGGCAAGAACCTCCTTGGAGGAGAGTTGAGGTTATGCACCTTTAAGATTCTTTTCAATGTTGCCACATTGCATGTGGTGGCCTTTTGATTGTATGCTGCTTGTCATTTCACAACTTTTCATACAAAGTTCTTGCTTGTTAAACTAATCATTAATGAAGTTCAAATTACTGTGATGGATTTAAGTAGGTTCCAGCAAGAGAGAAAAACAAAACATCACTTTAAAACATCACACCAGTGAAAAATAATAAAAAGGTTTGGAATCTAGAAACGACTATTTCATGGATGTCAAACTGTACAAGTTTGACAATAATAATAAAAGTGATGAGGCTTTGTGTTATTGATATAGAACAATTTCTAACATTTATTTTGTGTTCTTCAGTGAACTCATCTATGTAAACCTACCCCTAAAGTCCGAGGAATCTGTGTTGAAGAAAGGGGCTGATATATCCAGTTTCTCAGAAAGAAACATTTAATAGTGACTTATGAACAGAAGCAATGTCTGTCCCTAGCTGCAGTGAGAGAAGATCCCAGTGCCATTACTTAGAAGGGATGTTTAGGACAATGGAAGTGTAATAGCATCAAGGTTGTTTTGACCTAAGAGTAGGATTTATCGTATGTGCTCTTACACAAGGAACAATAGATCAACTGGAAATCTTAGAGGCCTACCAGGATCAGGAGTTAATCAGAAGTCAACAAATCATATTAGCATCCAAGATGAAGTTGCTTTGACCTCCACATTTTGTTACATGATACTCATAATGTTCTTGTGATTTATTTTTATTTTTTATTTTTTTTTGAGTTGGAGTCTCACCCTGTCGCCCAGACTGGAGTGCAGTGGCCGCTCCCGGCCACCGCAGCCTCGACCTGCTGGGCTCCGGCGATCCTTCCGCCTCAGACTTCCAGTAGCCGGAATTACAGGCGCGTGCTACCACGCCTGGCTGATTTTTTGTTTTATTGTAGAGATGAGGTCTCGCTGCCCAGGCGGGTCTCGAACCCACGGGCTCAGGCAATCCACTCACCTCAGCCTCCCAAAGGCATGGGATTACAGGCTGAGCCACCGAGCCCAGCTGTGATTTATAATAGATGAGGAAAACCAATGGGAACGAGTAGTAATGAAAGTACACATTTGAGGTGTCTGCTAGATTTAAGATTAAACAATTAGTTTTAATCATCACAACACTACAGGTTTTCAGATTAATTAGATTCAAGTTTTCAGAGTTTTTCTTCAAGAAATGATAGCTAATACACTAAATGTAACTTATACCTAACCTAAAACATAAACCGGGTTTAAATAAAAATTTTATTTTGAGCTTGTATGACAACATTCACAAATTGGGTGATCATCTTCATGTGTAATTTAATTAGGACACTAAAGCTATAAAGTATTGCATATTATTAAGACTTTATTTTACTCATGGTGAAACATAATGTCAGTAATAATATTTTATGGTACTATGAAACATGAAAAGTCATCTTTTTTTTCCCCTTTGCAATTATCTGACATGCCCAATTGGGTAACTTCTTAGTGAAGGTCTTGGGATAATAAGTCACCAATAATATTAACCTAGGATATTTTGTTTCCTCCTTGGATTGCCAAATAAAAATACTAACTTACTTTCATTATATATACTCATATAACAAAATATAATACCCTTATAACAAAGGTATTACTTTTGCATAACTTCTTAAAAAGTATTAAGTGCTTCAAATAATTTGTCTTGCTTGGTCTGTGGAAGAATCCTAGGATCTAGTTTTAGCATGTCCACAAGTATAATGTGGTTAACACCTTAGATGCTGGCACCAAAGTGCCTGTGTTTGAAGCCTTGCTTTGTGACCATATGACCATATGTTTGTGGCTTAGTAGCCCAACCTCTGTTTCCTTACCTGTAATGGGGGAGGGGCACCTCATAGCAGAAGTGTTGTGAGTGGCCAGGTATGAGATGTTTTGAGTCCCCCTGGCCGTGGCAGGTGTGGAACCGGTATTAGACTTCACGGTCCTTTTCTTACAGGGGAGGAGTCCATGGGCAGAGATGTTATGCTGTTTTTTTCCTAAAGTGTTTCTTTCCTTTATTTTTTAGGAAGGCTGGCCCTTCATTGTGCAACACAGAGAAAGGGGCTAGTTAATGCAGCAGAGAAAAATGATACATTAAGTAATTGTACTTAAGTTTAAGTGTAATTTCAAAAATTGTTTAAGAAAAACCTTCTACTTTACTTCTGTGATAAATTGAGCTTGTTATAGCCTTGGGGGGCAGCATACAATGATAAAAGAGCAAATATTTTGATAGCTATCAGAAAAGAAGTGCATTTTCATTTTCTACCTATGATATCAAAAGACTTCCCAAATGATGGATGACTTCTGTGATGACAAGGGCATTTAACACAAATAGATACCTTTGTAATCGTTTATTCTTAATTTGGTGGGATCAGGATGATATTGCTCATGCGAACTACTCACACACGTTTTTGTTTTCATTTCGATTCATGTATATGCAGAGTTATGAAGTTTTTCTCTTTTGAGGGCTAATTTAAAACCAAACAACAGGTATTAGAACATTTGAACTGCTGGCAAATTTTCTATAAGCTTTTGAGGTGACACTTGGGTGACACTCTATGATAATAACTAATAATTTGCTTCTCTTAAAAGTACAATGACAGTGCTGGGTAAGGGGGATAGAGAAGACAGAGAGAGAGAGAGGATGTGTATTTGTGGGATGAGTTATCCAATTTTATTTAAATTATCTTCTCAATTTCTAAATTCCCTAAAGTTTGGCTCAAATTCTTACTGATTCCCTACCTAGAAGTCTTTTTTAGAAGTTTGGGTTTTATATACCAAATAACAGGTCCTATGCATATATTATATGCAAATATGTATGCATACACATATGTATATACTATGTACCTAGATATCTATATCTATCTATCATCTATCTATCTATCTACAGACCCCACACATGGATGTTGGCCCTAATCATATCTCTACCAACTCTCTAACCTGAATGACTTAGCTACTATATGTTTCCAGGATCTTTCTACTTACTATGCTGATGTGTCCTCCCTTCCTAACCCTTTGCATGGAGACTTTGATAATTTCCTTTGGACTTTTCATTAGTCCTTTCCTCAGTTCTCATTTTGGTTTTGAATTATATAAGGCTTTCTACTTAACTGCTCCAAGAACATCCATCTTATCTTTTCAATTAGACTAACACCCAGGTTAGTAAAGACTACATATGTATCTACCATAGTGACAAATGCTTAATAATCATTACTTGAAATAATAAATTCCATCCAGATCATCTCAAATCACGGTATAAAGAAAACACATGGCAATCAAGTGTTTTGGCTGTAATCAGTCTATTAACCACAATTATTATCCATGACATATCTGTTTTAAAAATTAGTTAATTATTCAAACTGTATAAAAGTTGTATATATTTATTGTGTACAACATAATGTAGTAAAATATGTATACATTGTGGAATGCCTAAATCAAGCTCATTAACACATGCATTACCTCATATACTTATCAGTTTTTGTTGGTGAGGACTTTTAAAATTGAGACTGCAATTTTCTTAACTGTGCATTTTTCTTAACTTAAGTTTCCATATTGTACAATAGATCTCTTGAACCTATTCCTTCTAATTGAACAATATTTTGTAAGTGTTTATCAAAAATTTTCGACTCTCCCACCATCACCAAAGACCATGGTAACCACCATTCTTTGCTTCTATGAATCTATGAATTCAACTTAAAAAAATTCCGCATGTAAATAAGATCATGTGCTATTTGTCTATCTGTGCTTGGCTTATTTCACAAAGCATAATGTCCTCAAGTTCCATCTACCTTTTCACAAATGGCAGGATTTCCTTTTTTTCTAATGTAAATTGTGCTATACATATACTACATTTTCTTTATCTGTTGATGAACACTTAGGTGGAATTACTATCTTGGCTAGTGTGAACAGTGTTGCAATAAATGTTGGAGTGCTGATGTCTCTTTGTCATACTGATTTCATTTTCTCTGAATATATAGCCAGTAGTGGGATTGCTGGGTCAGTTGATAAAGATATGATTGAGGCCAACATCTGAGTGTGGGTTTTGTGCGTGTATACAGGTATCTAGGTGCATGGAATATACATATGTATATGTGTACATATATGCATATAATACATGCATAGTATCTGTTATTTGGTATGTAAACCCCAAATACTAAAAAAGGCTCCTAGGTTGAGAATCAGTAAGAATTTGAGTCAAACTTTAGGGAATTTATATGTATATATATCTTTAAAAAATATATATGTATATATGTTTTAAGGAAATTCCTTGCCATTTTCCAAAATGACTGTATTAATGAACATTCTCACACATTTTTTGGACTTTAACGATATAACCAACAACCTACCTAGCCATTTTTCTCAGATGTCTGAATGACACTGAAACCTGTCATTTGACCCTCTGACCATGTAAAATCCCTTGTCAGATATTTTTATCTCCTTTAAGTTTTCAGAAGTACATTTATGTGTGCAAGTATTTGCTTAATATCTGATTGTTTTATTGAATCACAACCTCATGGGGGCACAGAATATAACTGTTTTCCTCACTGTTATGTTTTTCAAATATATCAGAGGGATCAGAGGGAAGGAAGAAAGGAAGAAAGAAGGAAGAAAGAAAGAAAAGAAGGAGGAAAGGGGAGACTGAGAAATTTTGTCTGTTGCTAAGGCTTCAAAGCCTATTAGTCCCCTTAGCTGTATGATTTGATGTTTCTTTGCAGATTGCACTAATCATTCCAAACAAAATTGCTTTTAAAATTTAACAAGAGCAGTTTTCATTTCAAAAGTGGACCAGTTGCTGAAAATGTCTTCAGAGGTGCCCAAACATGCTAGGCATTTAGTCTTGGGTGTCTGTGACTGTCTCCTAAAAATTGCTTATCCTAGTTATCTCCAAACAACAACAACAATAAAGCCTGAAAAAGTAATCATCGTGTTGTCTATAAAATAAGTGCAGCAAATAGTTCTATAAAATAATGTTTTTAAACAATAATTTTTTGTTTTGTCTTGTTTAATGTCCGAGAACCTTCCAACGGAGAATTAAAAGAAACTGCTGTAGTGAAAAAAGTTGGTTAAAATTCAGGACAAAACCACAAATGCAGAAGGAAGAAAATAGGTTGGGGGAGATTCAGATGTATGTTTGCATCATTAACAATAAAGCATGCATAGACATAAACAATTTTTTTAGACTTTGTCTAGTATGAGACAAAGTCTTTCCAAATGGTCTTCAAACAGAAGGCTGCCCAATGACCATGGGTCATTGCCCAGAGTATTCAAACATATTTATTGAGAAATGTTTCTTCTAAATCTTGGGATCTCTGACATAAGACAGACTTCTCCATTTCTTTTAATGAAGTATTCCTCTACTACTGCTTGGATATCAGATCATTCAGCTGTGCTAGTATCTGTCCTACCCATGAGGTCTCACAGCTATCTCCTTCAGCTGAGTTTCTCTAGCTTTCAGTGGGGAGTTCTTTAAAGTCAGATTTGAAAGCCTCATCCCCTAAAAAGTCTGTTTCAATAATTCTAGAAGGGAGGGTCCAGATATTGGTTTTTATTTTAATTTTAAGGTGTCAACATGACTCAGCTGGATCACCTCAGGTGAAACTAATATGGAAATCATTGCACTAGAGTTCTTAGACCTTGAAAGAAGTTATATATATATGTGTGTGTGTGTGTATATATATATATGTGTGTGTGTGTGTGTGTGTGTGTGTGTGTGTGTGTGTGTGTGTGTGTGTATATATATGAAGGTTTTATTTGCCTATTTCAGCAGAGATTTAAAATATTTAGTATATTTGTTTCCCTTATATTGAAAAAAAAATCCTTCTTTCTCCCTATTTGGTGTTGTTTCTTTTTTTTTCTCCCTTTCCCTAATATGCTACCTCCCCTCCCACAGATCTCAGAAACTTGTACTTTACTAGGCAGGCTAATATCCCCAGTTAATATTTGTCTGTTCTTTTATCAGAGTGTGATGTCGTCAAGAGCAGGGACTGTATTTTATTTATTTTTGAATCCCCAGGGTTTAACTCACTGCATTTCCTATTCCCATCTTGCCTTTCCTTCTCAAATCCTGATCAGCCTTCAAAAACAAATGATACAGTTTATACAAAGATCGACATATTTGGAGAATTCATATCATCTTTCATTTTTTTAAACATTTTTTTACAGCAATTGCTTATGTTTTCTAATTCTTTTTAGATAATTTGGATGTAGCTATTTTATTTCCAGCTCCCTGAGAGTATGAATTTCAGTCATTTGAGCAATATACAAGTCTTGAGCCACAAGAAATCAATTTGTCTAGGCCATGAAGTTCATTGTAATGGAAATTTTGTCTGTCTCACATTATAGTTATTTTTATAATGTGGATGAAGAGGATTAATAATAAACTTTGATAATTTTTTATGGTTGCTCACCTCAGAGACCCATAGGTCTTTCATTGTAACAGAGTCTACTTTTTTAGAGGAGCATTTAAAATTTCTAAATTTTACTTTAAAGATGTGGGGTACAATTCAGGGTTAGGTATATAAATGTTGATTATGCAGGTACCCTTGTTGATGAGGTGTGCCCCTCCCTCCCCTAGCAATTTCCCTCAACTGTCAATCCCAACCCCCATCCCCTGACAGTTTCCCACTTCTGCTAATCCCTTTAAAGGAGCATTTTAATTAAGGCTATTTGCTGTGCTTGGAGGAGGCATGTCATTGTAAAAGTTCCATGTATTTGTATGTTTGCTTTATACTCGATAAGTTTGCATGTATTTCAAAATTTTACCAAGGATCTAGAATGTTTAATTTGAACTTACATTGAGTTGTATCTTAAATTTAGAATTTTGATTAATGAAATAACTAAAAAAATAGGGGCACCCCCTTCAAGTCCTCTCCCACCGTGGGAGCTTTTCTGTCTTTTCAATAAACCCTGCTTTCTCACCTTAAAAAAAATAAAAAAATAAAAAATTCAAATTTAGGTGGAACTTTATAAATTCAGTTTTAGCCTTGGTTTCTTAGAAATCAGATCCTTCCATTTTCTTGTATTTCTTCAGGGTCAGATGTGACTTCACTTTTTGTGTTTCTGAATTGGATGCCAGTTACAATTTCCATGAGGATGTGTCCTTCATTTTCTAAGGTTCTTATGGCTTGAGGTTTTACATTTAGGTCTCTGATCCATTTAGAGTTAATTTTCGTGTATGGGGATAGATAGGGGTCCTGTTTCAATCTTCTGCATGTGACCAGCCAGTTTTCCCAGCACCATTTACTGAATAGGTTCTCCTCTCCCCAGTGGTAGGTGGTGGAGGCTTTTCGAAGATGAGTTGGTTGAGAAATTGGGGTTTTGCTTCTGGAATCTCAATTCTATTCCATTGGTCTATATGCCTGTTCCTGTACCAATACCAAGCTGTTTCGATGACTGTAGCTTTATAGTAAAGTATGAAGTCTCGTAATGTGATACCACCTGCTGTTTTTTTGTTGTTGTTCTGGCTATTCTTGGTCATTTGTGTTTCCATATGAAGTCCTGTGTTGTTTTTTCTAGGTCTGAGAAGAATGTTGCTGGTAATTTGATGGGTATTGCATTGAATCTGTAGATTGCCTTAGGTAAGATGGACATCTTCACAATGTTGATTCTTCCAATCCATGAGCATGGGATATATTTCCACTTGTTTCTGTCATCTTTGATTTCTTTGAGCAGTGTTTTGTAGTTTTCATTGTAAAGGTCTTTCACATCTATGTTTAGGAAGATGCTGAGGTATTTCATTTTTTTTGTGGCTATTGTGAATGGAATTGTGGTTTTTATTTGGGTTTCTGTTTGTTTATTTTTGGTTTAAAGAAATACGATTGTCTTTTGCACATTTATTTTATATGCTGAGACTTTGCCAAAGACCTTTTTCAGTGTAAGGAGGTTTTTGACAGATTCTCTTGGGTTTTCAAGGTACACAATCATGTCATCTGCAAAGAGAGATAACTTGACTTCCTCTTTTCCTATTTGGATACCCCTGATTGCCCTCTCTTCTCTGATTGCTCTAGCCAGGACTTCCAATACTATATTGAACAGGAGGGTTAGAGTGGTCATCCTTGTCCTGTTCCAGTTTTCAGGGGAAATGGTTCCAATTTTTGTCTGTTTAGGAGTATGCTGGCTGTGGGTTTCTCGTAGATGGCTTTTACTATTTTGAGATATGTTCCCCGTATGTCTAGATGTTCAAGGGTTTTTATGAAGAAGTGGTGCTGGATTTTATCAAAAGCTTTTTCTGTATCTAACGATATAATCATGTGGTTTTTGTTTTGACATTTGTTGATGTATTTAATTAAATTTATGGTTTTACAAATGTTGAACCAGCCTTGCATCCCAGGGATGAAGCCTACTTGGTCATGATGGATGATTTTTGAGATGTGTTGATGAATCCAGTTTGCTAGGATCTTGTTGAGAATTTTGGCATCTATGTTCATCAAAGATATTGGCCTGTAGTTCTCTTTCTTTGTTGGGTCTTTACCTGGCTTGGGTATCAATGTGATGTTAACTTCATAAAATGATTTGGGGAGAGTTCCATCCTTCTCAATCACCTGGGATACCTTCAGTAGGATTGGTATCAGCTCCTCTTTAAATGTCTTGTAGAATTCTGCTGGAAAGCCATCTGGTCCAGGGCTTTTTTTGTAGGTAGTTTTATTATTATGTAGACAATTTCCTTGATTGTTATTGGTCTATTTAGGGTCTCAATTTCTTCTTGTTTCAACCTAGACAGGTTGTGTGATGACAGAAAGTCCTCCATTTCCTTAAAGTTTCCAAGTTTGTTTCCATACAAGTGTACATAGTAGTATCTAATGATGTTTTGTATTTCTTCAGGGTCAGATGTGACTTCATTTTTTGTGTTTCTGATTGTGCTTATTTGGGTTTTTTTCTCTCTTTTTCTTGGTCAGTCTAGCTAGGGGATCATCGATCTTGTTTATCCTTTTGAAGAACCAGCTTTTTGTTTCATTGATTTTTTGGTATTATCTTTTTGTCTTCTGTGTCCTGGATTTGGGCTTTTATTTTGGTGATCTGGATTCTTTTGCTGAAATTAGGGTTTTGGTGGTCTTGCTTTTCCAGCTTCCTTAGGTGACTTGTTAGGCTGTTAATTTGTGATCCTTCCATTTTCTTTATGTGCGTTTCTAGGGATATACCTTCCCCTCTTACTTCAGTTTTCATGGCCTCCCAGATATTTTGGTAAAATGTTTCTTCATTTTCATTTGTTTCCAGGTATTTTTGATCTCTGTTTTGATTTCATCATTGACCCAAGAGTTGTTTAGCATCATGCTGTTTAGTGTCCATGTCTTTGTGGGTTTTGGGGGGAGCTTGTTGGTGTTAATGTTTATTTTTATTCCACTGTGGTCCGAGAAGGTGCATGGTAAAATTTAGGTCATTTTATATTTGCTTATGCTCGATTTATGGTCAAGTATGTGGTCGATCTTAGAGTACATTCCATGTGATGATGCATAGAATGTATATTCTGTGGTCTTTGGATGGAGAGTTCTGTAGGTATCAATTAAGTCCATTTGGTCAAGAGTCACATTGAGGTTCTGAATCTCATTGCTGTTTTTTTTTCCTAATGATCTGCCTAGGGTTGTGAGTGGGGTATTAAAGTCCCCAGCTATGATGGTGTTAGGGTCAAGATCTTTCTTTAGTTTTCCTAGAAGCTGCTTTATGAAAGTTGGTGCTCCTATGTTGGGATGTTGGGTGCATATATGTTTAGGATAGGTATTCTTGTTGATGGAGTGAAGCTTTTATCATTATGTAGTGGCCCTCTGTATCTTTAAATTTTTGATAGCTTAAAAGGTATTTTGTCTGAAATTAGGACTGCGACTCTTCCTTTCTTTAGTGTTCCATTTGCCTGAAAATTTGTTTCCCATCCTCTTACTTTGAGTCTGTGCCTGTCCTTTCTAGTGATATGGGTCTCTTGAAGGCAGTATTTCATTGCCTGGTGATATTTTATCCATTTTGCCATTCTATGTCTTTTCAGTGGTGCATTTAGTCCATTCATAATCATGCTAACTATTGAAATGTAAGAGTTCGTCCCTATCATAGAGTTCTTATAGAGTTGTTGTTCTTCCACTTGGTTTTTTGTCTTTCTTTTGGTTTTGGGGTTGGTTCATGTGTATTTTATTCTTTTTCCTGTACTCTTGTGAAGAATGTTGTTCCTTTTTCCTTTTCTTCTATGTTTAGTACTTTCTTAAGTGTTTCATGTAGAGGTGGCCTGGTGGCAGCATAAGTTCTTAGGGATTGGATATCTTGGAAAGATTTTAATTCTCCCTCGCTGATGAAGCTTAACTTGGTTGGGTAGGTTATTCTTGGTTGAAATTGTTTATTTTTTAGAACTTTGAAGATAGGGCTCCAAGCTCTCATAGCCTGGAGGGTAAATCTGCTGCTATTCTAATTGGTCTTCCATGGTAGGTGATCTGGCCTTTTTCTCTTGCTGCCTTTAGGATTTTTTCCTTTTATACCTACTTTATTTAGGTGAATTATTATGTGTCTGGGAGTTGGTCTTCTCATTTTTTGTCTTGCATGCGTTCTCTGAATCTCTTGTGGTTGAATTTTTGCATCACTGATTAGATAAGGGAAGTTTTCTTGAATAATCTCATGGAAAGTTTGTTCCAGTGTGGTCTCTGTCTCTCTTTTTCCCTCAGGAAGGCCAATTACTCTTAGGTTCGGTCTCTTGAAGTAATTGCTCATCTCTTGAAGGTTTTATTCTGTCTTTTAAAGCTTGTTTTCTGTGTTTTTAAAAGTTTGGGTTAGTTCTATATTTTGGTCCTCAAGCTCTGAGATTCTTTCTTCTGCTTGGCTAATTCTGCTTTCCATGCTTATCAGTTTGTCATTTATTTCATTTATAGTATTCTTTATTACTGTTATCTCAGTTATCAGCTCCTTCCTAATTTCTTCTTGTGTCTTCTCAATTCTTTTTAGTCCCTACATTAATGTCTTGATATTTAGGTTTGTAGTTTGAGACCAGTCATCCTGGCGGCTCTTCATTGTTTGCATTGCGAAGTCAGTTTTCTCAGTGTCTGTCCTCCCAGGGGTCCCATATTCTTCTTTTGGTTTTCTTCATTTGTGTAGATTTTTCTCTCTCTCCCCCTTTCCCTCCCCTTCTTTAATTCTGTTTTTCAGAGAAGGTGGGGTTGCTTTTGCTTCTCTTGTGCAATCTCCTGTTCTTCCTTATGAGGGTCCTCTGGTTTTGTTCACTTTTGAGGTAGGAGTGTGGGCTGCGGGCTGTACCTTTTGCAGTTTTGAGGTTTAATTGAGGGGGAAGCTGTGATTCAGAATCTATATGCTGAGTCCAGCATCCACCAACAGGTGTATGAGTACACTGGATCCTATTTCCTACTGCCTTACAATCTGTCTGTGCAGCAGGATGGAGTTTTGGTCCCTGGAACAAAAGGAGGTACAAAAGAGGAAAATAATGGAGGAAGAGGGGGTCAATAGGAAGTTAGAAAGAGAGAAGAGTGAGAGGGAAAACAGACATACATACCAACTAACAGGTGAAAAAGAGACACAAGGCTGGAGAGAAGTGAAAAAAACAAGCAAGCAAAATTTCCTAAAGAATACTGGTAGCTACACAAAGAGAGATCAATAAAATTGTGCCTTGTGATGCGTTTTCCCTAACACAAACAGATAGTGTAAGTCCAAAAGCAAACAAAAGTGAGCAAAATAGTCAAAATTATAAAATCAAAAGTCAAAATAAGAAATCAGACTAGCTCTGGAATCTTTCCTGAGTGTCTAAAGTCTCTTCAGCTCTGATCTCCAGCCTCTCCCCTTTGCTTTCATTGCAGGTAGCTAGATTTACTCGCAGCTTGGGTTTGTTCTTTTAGCCTGCTGCCTGGGAGGTCTGCGACTCTTAGTTGCCTGTTTCTGATTCAGTGTGTATGGGGGGATTAATCTCCTGTTTAGCGACATTACCTTAGGAACCGAGGTGGAGGCTGCTCATAGGTGGGCAGGGCAATGCAAATCTCTGCCTGGAGAATGGCTGTGGTGGCAGCTCCTTTTTCACAGATCCTTTCTCTCTGCTTGTCTGGGTCCCTGGGCAATCCACTATGATGGGCTGTGGTGGCATGCCAGGCACTGGGGATCAGCTGCACAGCTGAGTGCTGGATCTGGGTTGTCACCAGCAGGCTGGGGTGGAGGAAGGAGTTGGGAGTTCCTTCCTCTGGAGCTGAGAGCCTCTGATCAGCACCTCCTTAAGATATGCTGTTCCCTTACACAAGCATGGGGTTGCACACTGGGTACCTCAGCCAGGGTGGGCCCAGAGCTCTAGAGCTCTGAAGCTCCAAAGGGCAGGTGGTGAGAGTGTGCCCAGAGTGAAGTACCCTGGGCCCCTCACAGGGTACTTCAGCCAGAAATGGAACTGGTATCTCTGAGGGGTGGGCGCCCAGAGCCTCCCTAGGTGTCTGGCAGCTTGGTGCTGGGTGCTGGGCAAGATGATGTAGCCAGGGAAGGAACCAAGTCCCGAGACTCTTGCGTGGGTGGGGGTCATGTATAGTAGAGCAGCAGCAGCTGGGGACTGCAATGTCTGGCCCTGCATGGGACCGAGGGTCCCTGGGCCTTGGACTGGTGAGGCTGGCCGTGGGCAGGAGGGTGAGGGAAGAAAAGTAAGAGTCTTTTTGGGAACTCATGTTCAGAGAATCTCACAATTCCACCTATGCCATCGCCATCTTACTGGAACTACCCAGTTTCTTATCATCCACCCCCTCCCACTTCCTTACCCTTCAGAGTCTCTATTGTCTACTAGTCCACTCTCTATGTCTATATGTACACATTTTTTAGTTAGAACCTGTGATATTTGTCTTCTGTGACTGACTTGCTTCACTTAGTTAATGCCTCCAGTTACCTTCATGTTGCTGCAAAAAACATGATTTCATTATTTTTTTAGTGACTGAGTAATATTCCATTGAGTATTGACTACATTTTCTTTATCTAGTCATCCACTGATGGACACTTAGGTTGATTCCTTGTCTTTGCTATTGTGAATAGTGCAGTGATGAACATATGAGTGCAGGTATCTTTTTGATATTGATTTATCTTCCTTTGAGTAGATAGGCAGTAGTGGGATTGCTGTGTTGAATGACAGTTCTATTTTTAGTTCTTTGAGAAATCTCCTTGCTGTTTTCATAGAGTTGGAACTAATTTACATTCCCTCCAATTGTATATAAGCATTTCCTTTTTCCGCATCCACCTCAATATCTGTTCTTCTTTGACTTTTTAGTAATAGGTATTCTGATTTGTGTAAGATGTTTCATTGTGGCTTTAATTTACATTTCTTGGATGATTAGTGATGTTGAGCATTTAAAAAATATACTTGGCCATTTATATGTCTTCTTTTGAAAAATGTCTATTCATATCTTTTGCCCACCTTTTAATGGTATTGTTTGTTATTTTATTGTTGTTGAGCTGTTTTAGTTCCTTGTAAATTCTGGATATCAGTTCCTTGTTGGATGCATAGTTTGGAAATATTTTGGCTCATTCTGTAGGTTATGTGTCCACTCTGTTGATATTTATTGTGCTGTGCAGAGGTAATTTTGGGTTGCATCTTTAACTCTGCCTATGTCCATGGAGGGTGTAAAATTCTATCTTGTGAGGAGATGTTCTTTGTGTTTTCCTGTTTTTTATAAGATGAAAATCACCAGTAGCCTGAATCATGTTGCTTAAATTCTGTTAGCAGAGGTAGGAGCCACACACTTCAACCACATGATAGATAGGTTAGGCTGCATGATGGTAGCTAAGAGAAGGGGATTTGCTGGGCCTAAGCAGAGTCCAGAAAGCAAGAAGTCACATATTATCCCAAGAAATACATCAGATCACTGTTTAATAGAAGTTCTAACTCAAAACTTTTCTCATTCAGAGTTACCTGACAAGTTTTTGGAGAGGAAAGGAGCAGATCATGCTTCTGCTCAGAAGTTGCATTAGTTATGACCAAGTTATTATGAATAAATCATAACAGATATTTTGAACTGGTTACAAAAAATTGAAGCCTAGAATGCTCTCACAATTCTTTTTGGACTCTATATGTCACACATGGAGAAGTCTGTGTTGTCTTTTGCTGTAGGATGACTCCATGAAACACTCATTGTGACTCTTTTGAAGAAACTTTCTGGTCTGCTTTCCTTTTTACAAGGTATTTTAAGGGAGTCTAGCTATTTTGACCCTGACTTCTGTTATAATATTGATAAATATAAGAAAGTGGAATAATTAGCGATCTACAGTTTATCAGTGACAAAAGCCATCCACAGAGAAGCATTATTTTGAGGATTTCTGACTCTGTTCCTTTGCTGAACTTGAAGTAGTGTTTGCAGAGAAATGCATGTCCTGGCCCTAATTGTATTTCAGAATTTGTTCTTTTTCTTTGGTTGGGAAATGGAACTAGAGGGTATTTTAAAATATCTTCACTGAGTATTTAGGACCAAGCCATATCATGTACAACTTTTCTCATAGACACACAAAGCCATCTGATTCATAATGTGCCTTCAGAAATGAGCAGTCAAAACTTTGGCTAGAAACATGTGTCCAGGTAAGTTCTTTATGCAGGGCTTTAGACACTGACTCTGGTCCTGACTACATCTGATTAGAAGTTTACACTACTTACAACGTCCTTCTTCTTAGGCGGTTATAGATGACCTAAGTTTTTTGGAGAATTTTCACACAAAGCTCAGGAGTAATCCCCCTTTTAACTTTATTTGTGAAATCCCAGAGTATTACAGTGAGCATGTTTTGATAGTTTATTACCTTTGAGTTGTCCTCTCTGAATTGTACTATCTCTATTCTTTGATTGAAAGGTATGGTACCAAGACGTGAATCTGCACTGTTGGGCTGGGAGTCCTGTATTCTACCTGGTAGCTTCTGTTCCTTGGTTGACTGCTCCAGGTCAATTTCTGCCCTGGTGCTTCCCTTCAGTGTTTACTTTTGGAAATCTCCCACCTGGAATATAAGATGATCATCTGTGAACCAAAACAGTGCCCTGGGGTTGGTTGGTGGACAGCCCATGCATTCCAGACTACTGGCATCTTAAACTACTTGGAAATTGCCAATAAATGAGAGTTCTTTTTATTTTCCTGCTTTGTACAAGCTTTATCACTAGTGGCCTAAGCCAAATGGCTTGAATCCTGAGAGGTACATCTTACCGTTTTTAGAAGTCAACGCAGAGTAATTTTTCCCCAATATCTTGCTGACAAAGGAGAAGGCTTGATATAATAGCTTTCTTCCCTTTCTTCCAGAAAGGATAGACTAACTCTACAGATCGTTGTCCAGCTTGACAGAAATCAATGAAATCTACCACTAGAAATTCACATTTCACCCAACAATGTGAAAAGGCAAATAAATAAAAGTCTGTTCAATTCTGCAAGTGCTTTGCAAGCTCTGTCTTGAAATAAAAATAAAAATAGGATGACTTTGCTGATTTAAAAATTTTTTAGGGTGTTTCAATCCAGGTCTGTTCATGGTTTTATCATAAAGATTTCAGTTGCTTCTACAGTGAATAGCTGAAAATTGTACCAGGCTGTGAACCTCTGTAAAAGGGTAAGTAGTTTGATTTTATAGAATATTCTTTGTATATAGGTCTATTTTTCAGCAGGTACTTTGTTAAAAATAGTGGCAAATGCAGTAACTTGTTATGTGAAAGTTATAGTCTAGTGTAGAAGAGAAAATGTGGATTATATAAAGATGATTTGTGCCATTAGAGTTGAACAGGCTTGTACATGATAGCAATTGTTGATGGACATTGCATTGCCTTAATTTAGATCAGGAAGGATTCTCCACAGATGTTTACTTGCTTGGCTAAAGTCATACCATAAAATAGTAGACCATTGTCCTGAAGTACCTTCAGAACTGTCTTATAAAGAACTTAACAATAGAAATTAGAATGAGTGAACACATAAGTAAATTCATATTTATCTATTGAAATCAGGAGTTTTAAAGCTTACTTAAACCCTTCAATATTGGAAGCCTCTCTTTACGTAGATTTCTTTTGTTTATTACTGCAAAATGCATTAATAATTTTACAAACAACCTTTAGCTATAGCTTTTGCTATTCTTTTAATTTTAGTAGCCTTTTTTTCCCCCTATGGGGAATTTAAGGCCTTTGTGTGTGTGTGGGGGGGGGATTATTTAGGGTATTCTGTCACACATTATTCAAAGCACATTTTGGTGTTCATTGGTTGATTTTCAGTTTATCTTTATTATCTTTTACTTTGCTTCTATTCTTGATTGTTTTACCTGCTGCCCACATCTGCATTTTTTATATTATTGATTCTTGGATCTATGATGGCATGCCTTCTGTTTATCTCTAGCACAGAAACAAATCCTGAGTTATTTTTGTTTGTTTGTTGTTTACATGTTTATGTATTTTGCCTCAAAGAGTCCTTCCTGCTAGAAACTATAGTGTACTACATAAAGGGCAAAATAACTAATAAAGTGAAAGTTTAAAATTTCCTAGAGGTAAAGCAGCTGTAGCAGCAACATAGAATGGTGTTATATGAGTGGGTACTTCCCAGACTAGAGCTGGTTAATGCCACAGCCAGCTGTATATCCTAGGAAGCCCAACTCTGGATAGAAAGAACCAGTGGACACTTCCAGGAATAACATAAAATTGCAAATTGAAGAGGATGCTAAAAGATAACTTAGTTTAATTGATCAAATTGTTGTGGTATTTGCTAACTATAAATGCCCAGGGCTCCAGATGATCTGGGAAATTTTAAAATAGAAACAGCTATTGGAATATTAAGACATTGTTGAATATTAATAATGAAAGTCTCCGAGTGACTGGGATCATAGTGTTCTTTATTTTATTTTTGTTAATCTTCATGTTCTGTAATGAGAATGTATTATTTTGATAAAAAGAGAAAGTAAGCCTTCAAAAATAAAATAAAAGTGGTTAAAAAGTTTAATTTAGAAATAATTTTTCTGTCAATTACACCTGTTATATTTGGTGTAAGGGAAGGAAAATTTTACTTTCACTCTCTGAGTTTTCAGTTTGTTTCTGACAATAGACAGATTAACAGAAGAAAAAGGCATTCAAATTTATTAATGTGCATAACTACGGGGAGCCACATGAAATATGAGCCAATGAGAGCCCAGATTGTTTATGCTTACGCAGCCTCTTCATAGAGGAAAGAGAGGTGGGGGAAATTGTGAAGGGTAGTCATTGTTTTCAGTGGAAATGAATACATCTGAGAACAATGGCCTGTGACAAAGTTTCTCTGGACTCTGGGGGAGGTGGCAGGAAGGTGAGGACTGAAACTTCACTGTAAACAAAGGTTGTCTTATTATGTAGACAAAATCTCCCTGCTAATCTCTCAGAGTTGCCTTTGAAAGAATAGATGAAGTGTCTATCTGGGTGTGGTGATGATTTTCTGTCTTTTTCTTCTCTGGTGGCTATCTTTCCCTGTTATTGTAATTCCCCTTCTGGGAATATACCCAGAGGAACTCATATCACTCTATGAAAAAGATACCTGCACATGCATGTTTATTGCAGCATTATTCACAATAGCAAAAACATGGAACCAACCATGCTGCCTATTGAAAGAGGACTGGATGAAAAAAGTGGTACATATACATGATGGAATATTATGCAGCCATAAAAAAGAACAAAATTAGATGAACTTAGAGTCTAATACTGAGTGATCTATTACAGAAACAAAGACCTGAGTACCAAATGTTCTAACTATAAGAAAGGGATTGGCAGTAGTTGGAAACTGCCTGGGGAGGTGGGGCACACCTCATCAACAAGGGTACCTGCATAATGACCATTTGTATACCTAACTCTGAATTGTATACCTCACATCTTTAAAAAAAAAAAAAAAGAGAGAGAGAGATTGCTAGGCAGGGAATTTTAAAACAATTGCATTTCTTCTGGAGAAACTTCCCTTAATCAGATACGAAAACTTCAGAGAAAATCCCTC
The DNA here is from genome assembly GCA_027257055.1 of Cephalopachus bancanus. Taxonomy (NCBI): domain Eukaryota; kingdom Metazoa; phylum Chordata; class Mammalia; order Primates; family Tarsiidae; genus Cephalopachus; species Cephalopachus bancanus. Next base: position 37,870 of record JAPVLO010002688.1, on the reverse strand, counting down.
CTATTGCTTCAGAAAAGGGATGGCGGGTTGGAGCGCTCAGGCAGAGCCTTGGTTCTGAGGCTTATTTCTGAGGTTTTTCAATCTCCTTTAATTCAAACACTCAGCATACCAAAGAACCATACTTTGGGTCTTATCCTCTGCACCCCAACATTGACAAAGTTAGGATAATGTTTTATATTGTGCAAATTGCAAAAAAATTAAATGTTGGCAACCAATAGTTTTTTTTTCCTAAAAGTTTTGTTTATACTGTATGTTTATCCTTTTTTGTGGCTTTCCTTTTTAAAAAAACTTCAGGTGTTTCTAATAAAAAGCCCACAGGGAAAAAATTATAATAATTAGAAATGAAAAAGAAACCAAAGCTGTAGAAAACAATATTCTGAAAATGACATGAAGTATTGAAGAACTTTCCTATAAATTTTACCAAAGCGTAACAAATAAATTGTTAGAGAATATACATGTTCTATAAGGCTATCATTTAAAACTGTTGTCTTAATATAAAAATAAAATCCTAAGACCCCAAATGGCTGAAAGGACCCCTTCTTAGTCAGGGGGACCACAAAAAACCTTAAAACCTGAATTACTGGCCATAAAGAGAATGAGACTCTGGACTCACCTCGTTATACTCACCTTCCCCCCCCCTTTTTGTTTTTGAGTTGGAGTCTCACTCTGTCGCCCAGACTGGAGTGCAGTGGCCGCTCCCTGCCACTTCAGCCTCGACCTGCTAGGCTCCGGCGATCCTTCCGCCTCAGCCTTCCAAGTAGCTGGAACTACAGGTGCGCGCTACCACGCCCAGCTATTTTTTTGATTTATTGTAGAGATGAAGTCTCGCCAAGTTGCCCAGGCGGGTCTCGAACCCACGGGCTCAGGAAATCCATTCACCTCAGCCTCCCAAAGTCGCGGGATTACAGGCTGAGCCACCGAGCCCGGCTTCACCTTCCCTTTTGTAGTTTAGAGACAGTGGCTGACCAGGATTAATTTTAAAATAGAGCTGGTAAGACTGACTCTTTGTGGCAACAAGATAACAAATTATAAACAGAATCTAAGGCTATACTCAGAAAGGTATAAATCACACACTCCTACACTTAAAGAATAAACTATGTTTCAACCACCTGGGGAAGGTCTTATGATTCACAGCTTATACTTTGTCTCTGAGTAAGGAAACCTTATTGTGAGACCCTCATATCTTACAATGAGTTTCTTATACAGTTGGCATACTGATTAATATGTAACCTACGGATATTGAAATTGACACTCACTTGTCTGAATTATAAAGTTTTATTGATCTGTTTCTAAGTCCTGAAGTTTTACTGGTTGTCTTGCACGTAAAAAATGTAATCTATATCTTATAATCTATAACTACTAATTGTAATCTCTGCATTGTACTCTCCAATAAAAAAAAAAAATGAGTCCCCTACCCCTTCTAAACTTTCTTATTAAAACATTCCACCTTGTAATAGATTCTGGAACACTCCCAACTTTGTTAGTGTGTCTTCCTGGACCTTCAAATTTGGCTTTCCATAAACCTTTATCAAATTATTTCTGCCTCAACAGCCTTAATTTTTGTTGACATTTATTTAATTTTGTCCAGTTGTCTTTGACCAAATTAAATGCTAACAGTGGAGTTAGTTCCCCTTTCCGCTTACTCTAGGTTTTATCAATCCAACATCTTTAATTCTTACATTAAAAGAAAAGTCAGTCCTCTTTTATTAAAAGGGTCTAGTACTTTTGTATCATTCTTTCTTTGGTAAGAAAATCACCATTCCGGGTTCCGCTTTCTACTCCCTTCCTCTCTACTCTTATCTCCTCCCCTCACCTGTCCTGCCTTCTTCTTCTCTACCCTTCGCTTCTTCCTCTTCTCACCCCTGCAGACTCTGTTTTAATCATTTCCTTTTTCTTTTCTCTTTCCTTCTCTTCTCTTTTCTCTTTTCCTTTCCTCCTTTTCTCTGCCCTCCGCTCTCCTTCGCACTCCCTTTCTTCCTCCTCTTTTTTGTAGAACTAAAATTAAACCAAAACAAATGGAAAGAATCACAGGTACACATGACAAGCCTTTTCTATCCCTTGGGAAAGAATGGAAAGATCCAGTTACACCATGATGCAAACGTCTAACCATTTAACTGCATCCTGAAAGGTATTACTGTAGCGGACTCACTGTTTCCCCAAATCCTCATTGTCATGTTTTATCTTGTTTGACCAGATCATGAGTTAATTGAACATCAAATGAAAAAATCAATATATGGGCTTAATTGTTGTTAATCATGTTTTAATGATTGATGGACTTTCTTGTCATAAGTGGACAACTTCATAGCTTTCATAGTCATGTAATTCACACACCATAATGAGATAAATGATAGGATGATGAGGTTAATATAGGTTAATTGATATAGGTCAGACCTGCTACATTTTGTTTTTATTTAATTCAGAAATAACATTAAAATAATTGAATTTGTGCTATAGTACTTATTTTTTACTTCAGGTTTATTAAAACAAATAAAACCTTGCAAATATAGTTCAAGACTCTTTAATACCCTTCACCAAACCCATTCATGTTTCAATTTCCAAGAAAAATAACTCCCTTAAAGTTGTGTTTATTTTTTTTTTTGAGGTATACTTTCATATTTTCATGATACACATCTTTTTTTCATGGACAATGTGTATAATTATTTTGTGTACTTTTAAAACTTTACATAAATGGCATCATATGTTCTGCAACTTGTGTTTTTTATGCGGCATTATATATTTTTAGATCTAACCATGTGAATACATAAAGGCTATGGTTTGAATGTTTATGTCTCTCCAAAATTCATGGTGAAACTTAATCCCCAGTGCAATGATATGAAGAATTGGGTGCCTTTAGGAGACTATTAGATTATGAGGGCTCTGCCTTCGTGAATAGGGTTAGTGCTCTTATAAAAGGACTTGAGAGAGTCTGTTAGTTCCTTTGCTTTTCTGTCCTTCCACTATGTGAGGGCACTATGTAAGAAGGTGCCATCTTGAAGCAGAGAACAGCCCTCACCAGACACTGACTGAGCCTCCTGGCAGCTTAACTTTCCAGCTTTCAGAACTGTGAGAAATAAAATTCTGTTGTTCATAAATTACCCAGTCTAAGGCATTTTGTTATAGCAACCTGAACATCTCATTTTACTCTACAATCTCTAAGATATGCTGTGACTTATATTTATTTACTTTCATTATTGATATATTTGGATGTATTCTAAACTTCTCAGTTGACCTCTCCCCCATTTTTTTTTTCTTCTTTCATTTTTGTTTTTCTTGCATTGATCAAGTTTTCTTTCTTAGTTTTCTTCTCTGGAGAGTTAAAAGCCCCTACTTAAAAAAATTTCTAGAAAATCAATTTAAATTTTGAACAATTTTAGATTGTTGGAAAACTTGCAAAGGTAATACAGAGAGTTCTCATGTACACCCACAGCCAGCTTCCCCTATTCATATTTTACATTAGTAGGATGTGTTTTATAACTGGTACAACAGTAACCAGTGTTACTTCATAACTAATCATTTAAAACAATGTTTAAATGCCCTTAGTTTTTCCTGTAATGTCTTTCTTTTTGTAATTGAGAATATTGTCTAGAATTTCATGTTGCATTTAGTCCTCGTATGTTCAAGATCCCTTAGCTGTGACAGTTTCATAGTATTTTTTTATTTTTAATAACTTAACAGTCTTGAGGCTTACTGGTCAGGTTTCTTTTTGTAGAATATCCAACTATTAGGAGTTGTCTGATGTCTTTCTCATTATTAGGCTGGAGTAAAGGTTTCAGGAAGGAAGACTAAAGAGTTAAAGTGTTTTCATCATATCACATCAAGGATACATATTATTAACATGACCTTCGTCACCTGGAGACTGAAGTTATGTTTGCCAGGATTCTCCATCATAAAGTTGCTCTTTTCCTTTGTCCCTTTCCCTAATATAAGTAGTTTTTAAAAAAAGCCACTACGCACAGTCTATAGTTCAGCAGTAGTGTACATACCTAAATTATCTGGGCTTTTTTCCTAGACAGGAGATTTTTTTCTCTTTCCCATTTGTTTACATATTCAATCACTTATTTATATTAGTATGGACTCCTGAATATGTGCATCATGTTATAGTCCAAAACTGTTGATTTGTTTCTTAATTTGTTTCAGCTTTGGCCATTGAGACCTTATGATTTTAATATACATACTAAAGTGTAATATTTTTCTAATGATTCTGAAGTTAATAATAGAATGCTTAGCTTGCTTTAACACTACTGTAATTTTTTTCCTTATTGTTGTTTAGAATTTTGTTCTGTCCTATTAAATGCAAACTTACTTTCTATTAAAATAATCAATAATCAATTAAATATATCAAAATATTTAAGAATTGCAATGGAGCTTAAGATAGTCAATTTTAAGTGTCAACTTGATTGGGCTACAGGATGTGCAGATAGATGTTTACACGTTATTTCTGTGTGTGTTTCTGAGGGTGTTTCTATCAGAGATTAGCATTTGAATACACAAACTAAGTAAAGCAAATGGCCACCCCCAATGTGGGTAGGCATCATCCAATCCTTTGAATGTCTGAATAGAACAAAAAGGTGGAGGAAGATCAGATGACCCTGACTGGTTGAGCTGGACAGCAATCATCTCCTGCCCTTGGTAATGCTCTTGGTTCTTCGGTCTTCAGAACCAGACTGTAATTTTTTGCCATCAGCTTTTCAACTCTCAGGCCTTCAAATGACACCACAGACTTTCCCTGGGTCTCTAGCTTGCAGACAGCAGATCGTGAGCCTTCTCAGCCTCTATAATAGTGTAAGCCAATACCTTATAATGTCTGTCTGTCTGTCTGTCTGTCTGTCTGTCTGTCTATCTATCTATCTATCTTTCTATCTATCATCCACCTATTCATTCTTCCGTCCCAATAGATAGATCTATGGATCTCCTAATGGTTCTGATCTCTGATTAATACAACCCTTTAGGTTTTCTTTTTTTTTTCTTTTAGTAAATAATTTTTTTTTCAGTGAAGAGCTGTGTGTGAAAAACTCTGGTACTCTTGTTGCTATAACAACCCAAGATGTGTGTGAGTCATCCCAGCTCTCACGAGATTTCCAATACACTCATGTTGAGCAGTTATTTACTAATACTAACTTTGTAAGAAAAAGTTGTAAGTTGAATTAAATGCTCCATAGAAACAATGTGAAAATAAGGGGTAATGATCCCAATGACAAGCCTGATATTTCATCATTATGAATGACTATATACCTTGGCTTGGACCAACTTAAGCACTTTTAAATTATTTCTATCACAGTTGGATTTTAGCCTCATTTTCTCTTTTAATTAATTATTGCAAAGACCTCTTGTTATCTCTGTTCCTTTCTATCTGCCTTCTCCAATTCATCCCATATCCTTGCAGTTATTTTTTCTAAGATGGCAATATCATCATACTACCTGCTTGATTCCTCAGAATCCAAACAATTCCTCCAGGAATTCCAAGAAATTTTGAGATAAAATCACAAGTCTCTTTACCATCTGGTTCCTGCACACCTTTTATATCTATTCTAATGCTTCCCATTTCCATTCATTGTCCTGTCTATGCCAACACACACCACCGAAAAATCAGACTTCTACTTTTTGGATGTGCTACAATTTCCACACTTGTGTCTTCTGCTCTGCTGCAGGTTCCTTCATCTAGAAACCATCTGCCTTCACTATTCCTTTGGAGATACTGACCCTGAAGCTGATTGAATCCCAATATCTGAGGTTAGTTGACTCTGGTTCTCAGTTCTTTGCTCTGTTCTATATTAGCATTTACCCTCAAGGCAATATCTATGTTTATGTTTTACTTCACCCACCAACCTGAGAACATTTTCAAGTTGGTTCTGGACCTTGTCCTATTCATCTTTGCATTTTAGGCACATAACACTAATAGGCAACTAATAAATAATAACAATCAATGAATAAGCACTATTAAATGTGTATTAAATAGACAAGTAATCTATAGTAGAAATTGATCTTACTATTTGATAACAAGGGATCACATGAAGTCCAGTTGCTGATTCAAACAATCCTTCATATTGCTTCTTGAGCTTCCTTTTGTTCCTATTTCTTTTTCAACTTTCTTTCTCCTGCCTCTCCTGTCATTGGTCTCCAAAACCCTCTAGGTAGAGTGAGAATCCAACTCAAAATAAATTTTAAAAAATTCCCTTGTCTTCCTTCCCTGTTGTAACTTTTTTTTCTTAGCCTTTGGCTCTCTGACTCTTCATTTCCATCCACATTTAGCCTCTGTAGAGTGGGGTAAAAGCTTTGGTCTCTTCAATTCCTGTGTGTAGGAAGACAGCATTGAGAAATTTGTGCTATCTCATCCAGCCTTAGGTAGATTGTCTAAAAAACTAACTCTTCCTTTACATGTATTAACCATTTCTTAGAGCAAAACTAGAAGTGGATTGTGTTAAGAGAAAAAAAAAAACTACTTAGGCCAAGGCGAGATGATTGCCTGGGCCGAGGGGTTCAAGACCAGCCTGGGCAACTTGGAGAGACTTCTTTTCTATAAAAGTTAGCCAGGTGTGGTGGTATGCACCTGTAGTTTCAGTCACTTGGAAGGCTGAGGCAGAAGGATCCCCAGAGCCCAGCATGTCAAGGTTGTGGTGGCCATGAGCATGCCACTGCATTCCAGCCTGGGTGACAGAGTGAAACTCCGACTCAAAAAAAAAATTCTCTCTCTCATTAAATAGTACTTTCAATTATTTTAGCTTTATATGGGTCAGGGCCTGAGGAAAAAGAAACTAAGTGTTCCACAAAATGGATGGGTTTACAGGAAACTGTATTTTTTTTTCTATTTTTATTTTACATTCAGAGGTACACATGCATGGTCGTTTGATGGACATATTGTCATACTGTGGTGTGTGTGTGTGTGTGTGTGTGTGTGTGTGTGAGTGTGTGTAGTGGTGGGAAACTCTATTCTGTCTCCATCAATGTGCACATAAATATAGACAATGTATATATATTACTAAGGAGGGGGGGTGTTTTTAATTTTACCCATCTTGCCTCATGCCCCTAAGAATTCTATTTACTATTATGAGTTCACACTTTCCATGCTATCACTGCATGAATCTTTTTCCTTAATTACTCTGCATACTCCTTAATCTGGCCTTAGCTCATGCGCCTCCTTGCTCTTCCAAACTCTTCCACTGTGCTGTCTTGCACAGCCTTCCTCCTTCTCCTCCTAACTGAAAGCTGGCTCTTCTCTAAGGGTAGAGAAAGCTGTGCTTTCTTTAAGCACTTTGGGTACCTCAGGACCTGGTGATGGGATCACTGTCCTCCTTGATCCTCATTGCTGTTTCCACACTATTTTTCTTTTTTCCTTTGAAAACCTTAGCGCTAAGGTCAAAATTATGAACTTCGCAGCAATTTGGGTGGACTTAGAATCTGTAATACTGAGTGATCTATCACAGAATCTAAGAGCTGAGAACCACATGTTCTTACTCATAAGCGAACTTTGAACTATTATCATAATACTACAAGAAAGGGATTGGCGTAGTGGGAAACTGCCAGGGGAGGGGGGACTTGATTGGCAGTAGCGGGAAACTCTCAGGGGATGGGGGGCACACCTCATCAACAAGGATACCTGCATAATGAACATTTGTATACCTAACCCCAGATTGTGCCCCACATCTTTAAAATTAAACTTTTTTTTAAAATCATGAAAAAAAAAGAAAGAAAACCTTAGTGCTTTCAAAGTACAGTACATACCTTTTCCACTCATTCCATATTTTGTCTTTGACATCTTTTGGTCTCATTCACTTTTGGTACTGATGACTTTAGTACCTGGCTTACGTTTTTCTCCCTTAAGTCACTCCATCTTTCCTCTGGTCTTCAGCAACCACATGGATGATCCATGAAAGTTTTCTCAGCTCACGTATGTTGTAGCCACCTATTTCTAACCACCAAAAGTGGTGTCTGTTCCTGGCATTTGAACAATGCTCAGGGAAATGTCACAACTGCACATTTCACACTTTAACCTCATACTCACTGAGATGACTGTTTCATATCTTCTGTCTTCTCACAGTTTTGACATTCCTTCTGCCACATTCAGCTGATGCATTCTTCTCATTCTTCACAGAGAAAGTGGATTTAGACAGGCAAGAACAATATTAACTTCCATGCTTTTGTGATGAATGAAATGTCCTCCAAATAGCTTGGCTTCCACTGGACATAAGCTCACTATGTACTTTGAATTATGCCTTGATGTCTTAAGAATTTTGTGTTTCTTCCATGTCAGTCCTCTTCAATCTATCCTACTCCCTTGCCAGATGGTTTTCTTCCTCATCAATTTCTACTTTTCTTCTGGCTCATTTTCAGTGATTTTTTGGTATGACAACCTTCATTAAAGCACATTGCGACACCACATTATCTTTAATTTCTTATTTCTGTGTTTCCACCACAATAAAGAGTTGCTCTCTGTATGTTCTTTTTTTACTGTTTCTCCAATCCACTCTACTCAGGTATTCAATCCTAAGACTTCACTGAAATTGCTCTTATTAGATGCCCTCTCTCTTTCAAAGTCAATAGTCAGTTCTCCGTCCTTGTGCTATACAGCCACTTAGCAACACTTGATACTGTTGACCACAATCTCTTTTTAGAAACTCTTTTCTTTCTTAGCAATACCACCAGACTAAAATGCAAGAAGTTAGTCCTAAATTCTTATTTTTCCTTAGTATTGCACATACAAACTTTCAAAAAAAAAATCCTCTCTGTCTTATCCTGTCTTATCTATTCTAGCCTTGTCTTGATTGGCTTAGCTTAGCCTATCTTCCGTGCCCTATTCCTTTTGCCAGTTCAACATTTACCACTTCAGTATAATTCCTACTCACTTCATAGGAGTAACAGGTAACTTCTCATAGGCTTTCCTGCTTCCCTTGGGGAACCTTAGGTTCCATTTTATACACAGCAAACAGAAACTTTTTTTTTTTTTTTTGAGCTGGAGTCTCATTCTGTTGACCAGACTGGAGTGCAGTGGCCGCTTCCAGCCACTGCAGCCTCGACCTGCTGGGCTCCAGGCCATCCTTCTGCCTCAGCCTTCCAAGTAGCTGGAACTACAAGCGCGCGCTACCTCGCCCAGCTGATTTTTTGATTTATTGTAGAGATGAGGTCTCGCCAAGTTGCCCAGGCGGGTCTCAAACCCGCGGGCTCAGGCAATCCACTCACCTTGGCCTCCCAAAGCGTGGAAATACAGGCTGAACCACCGAGCCCGGCCCAGAAACATTTTTTAAACTGCAGATCAGAGCATGTCACATCCTTGCTTAATTTCTCTCATTCTGCTTTCTGTTTGGTCTCTTCACCCCAGGCCAAGGGTGATGGTGATATAAACAACAGATGGATTTCAAAGATTTTCCCCTTGTTTCCAAAGAGAACCTGGAACTTGGCAAGATTTCAGAATCTCAGGAAGCTCCTGGTGCTAGGTCAATAGCCTAGAAATGATTAAGTGGCATTAGGACAGAAGGACCTTAGAAATGTGAATCAAATTGTCAGAGAGTTGTAGGCAATAGCATAATATATTTTTTGCATCAGAGAGGGACTTGCAAGCCATTGTGAGGCAGCTCTACTGGGAGAGTCTTCAGAGTCAGGGAGTACAGCTGTGACTGACATGGGACAATGACGAGAAGGATGTTTTAGTGTTTTCTTATGTGGAAGGATGTGGAAGAATGATGAAGATCAAGGACCATGACCCCACATTGCAATATATGATATTATCACATACATGGAGTTATCAAACATGCTAAAGAACACAGATATAACTCTAGGGACTTGGGAAAGTGAACAAGACCCTGAATTGACCACAATTTAGTTTCTGCAATCTGGCAGGATTGGGATTTAAAATAGAAATTAAATTCAGTTGTAGAATTAAAGTTAAAAAGTTACAAACTCTGGGTACATGGATTTGTAATGCATATAGATTCAGATTAAAGAAAAAAAGGCTCATGTTTTGTTATAACTATGTGTACTTAGTCTAGATCCCTAAATTGCCTAAATATTTTTAGGTCTCATCATCTTTATCTGTTAAATAAATGCTTCTCTGATTCATGTAATCAATTACCACCAATGAGTTGCCTTACAAAAGCTATCTCACACCTACCAAGCAGAGTATATACATTTAGGTCTTGCTAATTACCTTTTTCATGGAAAAAACCTCTTCTCTAATTATAAAGTTTTAGTATAAATTATATTATAGGGGAGGGAGGGGAACACCTCATCAACAAGCGTACCTGCATAATGAACATTTGTATACTAACCTGAATTGTACTCCATATTTTTAAAATAAAAAATAAATTATATTATGCATTATAAATTATTACTTTCTTATTCTCATTTAAGAGATGGAATATATATTATCTCTTAAGTATATATATTATACATAAATATATAATTAAAAAATCAAACCAGTTTGGAGTAGTTTGACAGCAAGATATTAAGTATTCCAGTTTACTCAATAGAAATGACACCTGTTTATAAATAATCATTTGTTACATATTTTGACCCACCTGTACATTTCAGTCTAGCTATCAGAATAAGTTGTCTAATAAAAAAATCAATGTTAACTAGGCAAATATTTCAAAGATTGGAAACAGATATGTAAATGAGGCCCCCCAAAATAAACTCTGCAATTGAGTATTACTTTTTAACTAAGCAAGGTGCAATATTGGTGTATCCTGCTGAGCATAAATGATGCTTTGGATCATTCATTTTCATTTTTCAGTATGTCTAGGGAAATTATCTTTATAGCAACAAACATAGTTTGGGATGCTTCTGCATAAAAATGGAAGGAAGGATGACATATGAATAAAATCTAACAAGTATTACCTCTGGTCTTGTTCTGTGCTCTAGCCTTCAGAAAGTCGCATAATATTAATAATGCAAAACCACATGGAAATATGGATGATATTATTGGATTTCACTGAGTCTTATCACAGAGAATTTAATTTCTCAAAACATGTATCCTATCTTTCAATTTTTTCTCCTTTTAAATTTTTGGGAAACCATTTCAAATATCAAGCAAAAGAGATGAAGACATGGAACTGGTGTCCTGAGTCCTAAATCCTAGTTTTGGTTCTTCTATCAGCTGATTGAATTAACTATTGACTTCTCCAGGCCTTGGTTTCTTCACTGTAAGATGAAGATGCCAGATAGATGGTCTCTAACGGATATTCCTATTCTGATAATTTATGGAACGATACAACCACTATTGTTAAACTCACATTGTTGAGTCACCTGCTAGTCATATTAGGTGAGGTTGTATTTCACTACCAAGAATATTTGAGTTGATGCCTTGTCATTATAAGAGGCTCCCTACAGATTATCATTCTCTATGTCTACCAACAACTCATTTCTTAAAATGCCAACCTTATTTTGACCTTTGCATCAAAAATACCTTGAATTTTTGTCCATCGGTGCTGGCAAACCTTATGCCAGTTACAGGAAGTCCTACTGTTTCCATCAGTGGCAGCAGCATTTTTGGGATCAGTAGTATGGTTTTCAAAAAAGGACAAGTTTGAAGTTACCAAGCCTGGATCTGAATCCTGATTTCTGTCTTTTACCCTTGTAACAGAAGGTTTATTGTAACTATTGAGTGAAGCTTCAAGATACAAAGGAGTTTCTAGGTGGAGATGCAGATTTTTTTAAGGAAATATGTGAGAATCTATTTCACAAATTCCCAAACTCATCACATGTAAGATATGAAAAGCTTCACAAAGAATGTAGAGGGAAGATTTGAGAGAAAGATGCTTTTTGAGAGAGCTCATGGAATTCTGTGAGTCTCACACCCTATCCCTAAGCTATTAATGAGATTGCTTAGGGCTTTAACAAGACTTTTTGAATAGCCTGAAGTTCTTCTGAGGTTGGGCACAATATCCTTGAGAAATCTTCTGCCCCATGGAGTGGCTGGCAAAGTGTTCTGAGGGCTGCAAGGATGTAAAAGGACTTCCTTGAGTCCTTCATGGGTCTTTCCTGTGGGTCAAATGTGAAAGAGCTGATCTGGAATCATTTTACATTTTTCCTGAGAGGACCTCCTTGAAGAGTGATGGGATTCCAATGGGGAGAGTGTTTCCACCTGTTTCCTCTGGGCCAGAAGATATCTAGAGGCAACCATGATTTGAACTCCTGTCGGTCAGGAGGAAGGTACAATAGCAATCTGGAAAGGGGAAGAATGAGAACGTCCTTCTGTGCTTCTTCCTTGGCGAAGCATTCAGACACAATTTCCAAATGGTGACTATGAACTGGCTATAAAGCTTTAATTTCCTCAGAGAGATTTTAAAAAGTCTTGAGTCTGTCTGACTTTTCATTCAGCTGAGCACATTGTAAAGGGGCAGAAAGAAACAAAAATAAAGTTGCATTCTGATACATCACAGGCGAGATTGTTCTATGCCCCAGTTAGCCTAGAAGGTGCCATCTAGGGCGACTTAGTTGACCGTGAGATCCTGTTTCCTTATCTCAAAATTAGTGATAATAATAGTGTCTTAGAATAAGAGCAGTAATGACAGTAAAGTGTTTTCCTCTTGGTAGGAGTTTGATCAATGATGTCTTCTTGGAAAGCTTCTTACTTAATTTTAAATTATTTTATAAAATAATGGTTTTGATTTGACTTCAACCTTTTAGAAAGAGGAAGAAATTTAGAGTAAAAAACATGTTAAAATGCTTCCATTGTATTATGATGAAAGGGTTTCCTTCCTCATCTTTACAGTAGCTTTTTAGCCTTCAACAATGGCAGGCATGTAGGGTGCCCCTTCTTCCCTTTTGTTCTGACAGCCAGCAATCTGAGCACCAGGATTTTCATCTTCCCCTCAAAAGAGATGGGAGGGTGAGACAAAGCTCAACTTCTATAAGAGCACTTGACAAAACAGTGCCTATTTTTAATATCCATGGCTGCTATACATTAGAAGATTCTTAGGAGCAAGGGAGAGAGCACATTCTGCCCCAATAGGGTCTTAGAAATTGTCACCTCCTCCTTCAATGACTATTGAGGTGACAGAAAACAAGTGACAGATCTTCAACAAAAGCCATAAAGAAGATTCTGAGTGCTCAAGTATCCTTGTTCTTCTCCCTTCACCTTCTCACATGGTGCAGAACCACAGAGGACTCAGATAAAGTAAAACTGTTCTTTTTGAAGCATAGCTGCTAGCCAGGCTTGGTGGCTCAGCCTGTAATCCCGTGCCTTTGGGAGGCTGAGGTGAGTGGATTGCCTGAGCCCGCGGGCTCGAGACCCGCCTGGGCAGTGAGACCTCATCTCTACAATAAATAAATAAAAAAAATCAGCCGGGCATGGTAGCGCGTGCCTGTAATTCCGGCTACTCAGAAGGCTGAGGCGGAAGGATCGCCAGAGCCCAGCAGGTCGAGGCTGCAGTGGCCGGGAGCGGCTGCTGCACTGCAGTCTGGGGGACAGAGTGAGACTCCAACTCAAAAAAAAAAAAAAAAAAAGTGAAACATAGCTGCTGATGCTGTCTTACTTCTTGTTAACTAATGTGCTTTTTCTTTTTTTATGAGCAGGGAGCATGTAGTTATCTTTTGAGATTGCATTAGTGTTGGGTACAGAAAAATGAGCAGTCTCCATGTCAGAATTTTCGGGAGCTACAGAACTGTTAGCCACTTCGCTGAATAGAGGAGGACTCTCTTGAGTTCTTAGTGCACATGAACAGAGGTTCATCCCAAGAAGATTTTTGGAGATAGCATTCATATGCTTGCTGTTGTCATGCTATGTTGGGCAAAGCCTTGTCACCATGGATCCAAATAAAGATGACACATAGTTTTATCTATATGAAAATCTGAAATGACATCAGCCTGGGGGCCTTAGTTAGAGTGGCAGAAAAGCCCCTGCCTTAGTTCTCAGCAGAGGCTCATTTCTGGAGCACAAATATTCAGGAACTCAGACAGGTGGAGCAGGTCATGTTCTATGTGTCCATTCATCTATCAGTGGACATATAGGTTGTTTTAAATTTCTCGACTATTATGAATAGTATTGCAATGTACATAGAATATCTAATATCTCTTTGGGATCCTGATTTTAATTCTTTTAAATAAATACCCAGACGTGGGATTGCTGTACTGTATGGTAATACTATTTTAATTTTTAAAGGAAACTCTACATTGTTTTGTATAGCAGCTGCACCATTTTACATTTCTACCAACAGTATGCAGTTATTTCAATTTCTCCACATTCTTATCAACACGTGTTGCCTTTTGTTTAATTGATAATAGCTTTCCTGACAGGTGTGAGGTGATATCTCATTGTGATTTTAATTTGTATTTCCCTGGTGATTAGTGACATTGAACATTGAAAAATTTAAACACCTATTAACCATTGCATTTTTTTTGAGGGGGGGAGAGAAATGTCTATTCAAGTCCTTAGTCCATCTTAAAATTTTATTAGGTTTGTATTGAGTTATATGAATCACAGATTCTTGAATTTAATGAAAACTTCTATTTTATTATATCTGATAATCTCCACCAAACAAATTACTAGGATGAGGTTTTGATTTGGAATGGAACCAAACAGTCTCGATTCAAATAGTCTTGAAAAACTAAATATGCTCTTACCTAAAACAGGTCTACAAAGACCAGATGGATCCTTGATAAAACCGTTTGGTTACTTACCAAGTAAAAGCAGAAGTGTTTGGTGAGCTATACTGTCTGCCCAGTCTTGTGTTACATGGCTTTAATATTTTCAGTATGAACCACCAGGTAGTTCTTCCAGTCAAGGCTTTTATTCATGGAGGATAGAATGTTGGAGGTAACATGACAGTTTCCCTTTGGAAAGGCAATGACATACTTCACAAAGGCACCATTCATAGGAATGAGCTTGTATCCAGTTTGCCAACCACTCCATTTTCTTGGGTTCTTTATAGGTCACTTTTTAACTCAGTTTGCTATTATGAATGATAATGAAATTTACTTAGCCTGAAGTTGTTTGCTGAAGTCAATGTTTCTGGGATAAGCCATTTTAGATATTTCAGGATATAAGTAGGCAATATTTTTTTCCCTGGCCTTAATCAATCACAAAACCTTTGAAAGATTCCAAAAGTGCACCCATAAAATAATAATTTAGGGTGAAGGTAATGACTGGGATCAGCACTTCAGACCTATTTATCAGTGCCTCATTTGTGGCAAGAACCATGTTGACTGCTGCATTAGGCAGGTAAGTAATTAAAATGTTATTTTTCTGTAGTTTTGTATTTGTGGTATTTGTCAGGTTTTACAAGTTATCTGTTGTAACTTTTTTCATTCTAAATTAATATTTATTTTACAGCTAATTTTATATTCTAAACCTTTAATATTCTGACTTTAAAGAAGTCCCCACAAATAGAATAACCTAGAAGACAACACTATCTGGACCTAACTCATCGAGAAAGCAGGTGACTTGGGAATAGGGACTTTACTTACCTTATTTACTACTGTATTTCTGGTGCTTTGTAGAGCCTATTGCTCTTAGCAGATTCTCAATTAAAAAGTACACAATTGCTTCTGCTTTTTGTTCTGGCAACATTGAGCCTCTCCAAGAAACCTAGAAGCCTCTTGATTGATGTGCATACTAGATTACTTATGCCTCATTTTGAGTGGAGGGAACACTAGCAGCTCTCAGGAGTACTCAGAGGAAACACTGGGAATACCAGTTCTGCATCTCTTCCCTTTCCCTTGCACTTCTTCCCTCAAATATGTAGCTTTTCAAAATGGTAATGTTTTCTTTATTCCTTGAAATTCATCCAGTTGTCCTTTTAAAACATTTTTGTTTTATTATAGAGATGTGGGGTACAAGTGAAGATTAACTACATAAGTAGGCTACACGCAGGTGAAGTTTGGGCTTCTAACTGGCTCTCACTCCCTTTGGTAATGCACCAGGTATGCTTTGTGTTGTCACGTGCCCACCACCCCTCTTCCTTCCCTCCTTCCCCTGGCAATGCTCAGCAACTGCCGATTCCTCTCTTGTGCTAATGGGACTAATGTTCAGGGCCCACTTGCGAGTGAGAACATGTGGTATTCAGTTATTTGATTCTATAATAGTTCACTTAATATTATGGTTTCCAACTCCATTTAATTTGCTACAAAATCTGTGATTTTGTTCTTCTTTATGGTTGCATAATACTCTATTATGTTATGTACCACATTTTCTTTATCCAGTCTATTTTCAGTGGGCAGTATGGTTGGTTCCATGTTTTGCTATTGTGAATAGTGAGGCAATAAACATACCTGTGCAAGTGTCTTTTGGGTAGGACAATTTATGTTTCTCCATGTATATTTCCAGGAGAGGGATTACTGGATTGTATGGAAAGTCAATTTTTAGTTCCTTTAGGAATCACCACACTGCTTTCCATAGAGATTGAACTATCCTATGCTTCCACCAGTAGTGTAGAAGAATTCCTTTTTCTCTGCACTTGTGCCAGCATCTGTTGATTTTTTGATTTACTAGTGATAACCATCCTTACTGGAGTTAAGTGGCTTGTCTTTGTATTTTTGATTTGCACTTCTCTGATGATTAGTGAGGTCGAGCAGTTTTTCAGGTGTCTGTTGGTTGCTTGTATGCTATCTTTTGAGAAGTGTCTGTGTCATCTTTTGAGAAATGTCCGTTTGTGTTCTTTGCTCACTATTTAATGGAGGTTGTTTGTTTTTTTTCTTTTTCATTCGGGTTCCTTGTAGATGCTGGATGTTAGATCTTTGTCAGATGCATAATTTGTAATCCCACCCCCATTCTGTGAATCTCCCAATTCTCTTGATAGTTTCTTTTGCTGAGCAAGATCTTTTCAGTTTGATGAGGTCCCACTTGTCTATCTTAGCTTTTATGGCATTTACTTTTGGGGATTGGTCAAGAATTCATTGCCTACTCTGGTGTGCACAAGGGTGTTTCCTACATTTCCTTCTAGGATCTTATAGGTTTTTTTTTTTTGAGTCAGAGTCTCACTCTGTCACCCAGACTGGAGTGCAGTGGCCGCTCCCGGCCACTGCAGCCTCAACCTGCTGGGCTCCGGCGATCCTTCTGCCTCAGCCTTCCGAGTAGCCGGAATTACAGGCATGCACTACCATGCCTGGCTGATTTTTGATTTATTGTAGAGATGAGGTCTCGCCAAGTTGCCCAGGCAGGTCTCGAACCCGCGGGCTCAGGCAATCCACTCACCTCAGCCTCCCAAGGTGTGGGATTACAGGCTGAGCCACCGAGCCCGGCTATAGTTTGAGGTTTTGCATTTAGGTTTTGATCTATTTAGAGGTGATTTTTGTATGGTGATAGGTAGGGGTCCAATTTCATTCTTCTACATGTGGTCAACCAGTTTTCCTAGTTCCATTTGCTAAATATGGACTCCTTTACCCATTGATTAATATTGGTGGTTATTTCAAAGACGAATTGGTGGAGGTACCATGTTATTGCTTCTGGGATCTCTGTCCTGTTGCATTCGTCTTTGTGCCTATTCTTATACCAATACCATGCTGTTTTGGTTACTGTAGTCTTATAGTTAAGTTTAAAGTCTGGAAGTGTGATACCTCCCGTTTTGTTCCTTTTGCTGAGTGTTGTTTTGGTTATTCATCCTCTTTTTGAATTCCATATGAATTTATGTATTGCTGTTTTCAGGTCTGAGGAAAATAGTGTTAGTAATTTGATGGGTATTGTGTTGAATCTGTAGATTGCCTTGGGTAGGATAGGCATGATGACAACATTGAGTCTTCTGATCCATGAGCATTGAATGTTCTTCCAATTGTGTCATCCCTGATTTTTTTGAGCAGTGTTCTGTAGTTCTCATTGTAAAGGTCTTTAACTTCTCTTGTTAGGTGGGTACAAACATATTTCTTTTTTTGGTGGCTATTGTGAATGGAATTGTGCTTTTTATTTGGTTCTCTGCCTGCTTGCTGTTGGTATATAGAAATGCAGCTCTCTTTTGCACATCAATTTTATAACCTTACACTTTATCAAAGAAATGTATCAATACAAGTAGGCTTTTGACAAACTTCTTAGGGTTTTTAAAGTATAGAATCATATTGTTCACAAAGAAAGATAGCTTAACTTCTTCTTTTCCTATTTCAAGACCCCTGATTTCCTTCTCTTGCTTTATTGTTCTGGCTAAGATTTCCAGCACTATCTTGAACAGGAGGGGTGTGAGTGGGCATCATTGTCTTTTTTCTGTTCTTAGGGAGAGTGTTTCCAGCTTATGTCCATTGAGCAAAATGTTGGCTGTGGGTTTATCAAAGAAGGCTCTTATTGTTTTGAGGCATGTTCTTTCTATGCCTCAGTGCTCAAGGGTTTTATCAAGAAGGGATGCCGGATTTTGTCAAATGCTTTTTTGGTGTGTGTCTAATAATACTTTCATGTAGTTCTTGGTTTTACATCTGTTAATGTGCTGAATTACATTTACGGTCCTACAAATATTGAACTAGCCTTGCATCCCAGGAATGAAGCCCACATAGTCATGGTGTCTGATCCTTGAAATGTATTGTTGGACCAATTTGCTAGAATCTTGTTGAAAATTTTTGCATCTATGTTTATCAAGGAGATTGGCCAGTAATTCTTTTTCCTTGTTGGATCTTTGCCAGGTTTGGGCATCAGTGTGACATTAGCTTCATAAAATGAGTTGGGGAGAATTGGTTATTCTTGATTACCTGTTCTTGATTACCTGGAATACTTTCAATAAGCTTAGTATCAGTTCCTTCTTGTATGTCTTGTAGAATTCAGCAGGGAAGCCATCTGTTCTGAGGCTTTTTTGCTGGTGGGCTTTCTTATGACTGAGTCGATTCCCTGGGTTATTCATCTGTTTAGAGTTTCAATTTCTTCTTGTTTCAACCTTGGGAGGTTTGATGTCAGAAAGTGCTCCATTTACTTTAGGTTTTCTAGTTTATTTGCATAGTAATCTCGATAATCTTTTGAATTTCTTCAGGATCAACTGTGACTTCACCTTTTGCATTTCTAATTGTGCTTATTTGAACTTTCTCTCTCTCTTTTTTTAGTCAATCTGGTCAGGGACTGTCAATCTTATTTACCCTTTCAAAGAACCAACTTTTTGTCTTGTTCTTCTTTTCTGTGATAGTTTTGTCTTCTATATCCTGCAATTGTGATTTTATCTTTGTGATCTGGATTCTTCTACTGAAGTTAGGATTTAGATGATCTTTCCTTTCCAGCATGTTTAGGTGTAACGGTATGTTGTTTACTTGTGAGCTTTCTGTTTTCTTGTTGTGTGGATACAGTGCTATGAATTTTTCTCTTAGCACTGCTTTTATGGCATCCCAGATGTTCTGTGAGACACGTCCTTGTTTTCATTTGTTTCCAAGAATTTTTTATTTCTGTTTTGATTTCCATGTTGACCCATCTATGAATGTGTGAGTCAATGTTTTTCTCTTAGTTTATTTAGTAGTTGTTTTATAAAACATGGTGCTACTGTGTTGGGTGCATATATGTTTAAGATAGATATTTCTTGCTGGTGGATTAAGCCTTTCATTATTATGTAGTGTCCTTTTAAACTTTTGGTGGTTTGAAATCTGCTTTGTCTGATATCAGAATAGCTACACCTGCTCTCTTCTGTTTTCCATTTTCTTGAAAAGTCATTTTCCAGCCCCCAACTTTGAAGCTGTGGGTGTCCTTTGCAATGAGATGGATTTCCTGCAGGTGGTAGACTGGATCATGCTTCTTTATCTAGTTTTGCAACTCAATGTCTCTCCAGTGGCACATTTAGTCCATTCACATTCATATTGATTATTGAAATATGAGAGTTTATCCCTGTTACAGGGCTCTTAGGGGGTTGCTTTGTTTCCTTTTTACCTTTGTATTTATTTAAATATGTGTGTATTTTCATTTTTGTGTCTGTATGAGCTGTTAAACCTGTGCTTGCCCGTACTTTCATGATGGGTATGACCATTCTTTTTCTTTGTTCTTTTTTTCTGTGTTCAACATCTTCTTAAGCATCTCCTGATTGGTCTGAAGGCAGCATGGTATCTTAGGAATTGGATGTATGGGAAGGACTTTTAATTCTCAGTAACTGATGAAGCTTAGCTTGATGGTGTAGAAAATTCTTGACACAAATTGTTTACCTTTAAGAATGTTAAAGATTGTACTCCAGTTCCTTCTGGCTTGTAGTGTTTCCTCAGATAAGTCTGGAGCTATTCTGATGGTTCATCCCTAGTAGGTAGTCTGATCTTTCTCTCTTGCTGTCTTTAGGAACTTTTTCTTTCATGCTTACTTTGTGGAAGCAGATTACTACATGTCTTGGGAATGGTTTTGTTATGTGATACCTTGCAGGGGTTCTCTAAGTCTCTTGCACTTGAAAGTCAAGATGTGCAATGTTTTTTTGGATGACCTTGTAGAATGTTTGTTCTATGGTGTTCTTAGTTTCCCTTTCTCTTTCAAGGATACAAGTCATGCATAGATGTGTTTTCTTGACATAGCTGCTAGTCTCTTGGAGGCTTTGCTTTTTCTTTTTGAGCTTTTTTTCTCTGTTTTTGACAGACTGGGTTAATTCCATATTTTGGTCTTCAAGCTCTGAGATTTTTTTCCTCTGCTTGGTTGATTTTGCTCCCTATGCTTGTTACTATGTTTTTGATGTCTAGGATGAAGTTCTTCATTTTCATTATTTCAGAATAGGTTTTTCTGAAATTTGCCAACTCCACTTTTACTTCCTCTATGACTTTGGTGAGTTTTGCTTCTAGTTTCTCTTGGTTCTTTCTGTTCATTTTAACCACTCAATCTCTGATTTCTGTGACTGTCATCCTGGGGCAGGTCATTCTGGGGGGTTGCTGATAGCTGCATTTTTAGGTGCTGTCTCTTTGAGGGCTGCCTATGTTTTTTCATTGATTTTTTTTCATTTGTGACAGTACTTTCTATCTCCCTCTAAATCCTCTTTATTTTTGTGCTCTGAAGCTAGTCAATGACCCTCTGTTCTAGGGGTCTTTCTGTGGTTACTCAGTGAGAAGGGAAGGGACACTCACTTCTGCTCCTTGCTTTACTCTGTGGCAGATTTCTCTCATGTCTCATATAGATTTTCTCTTCCACTTCTAATCTAGTCGGGTTGGTTTTCAGCCTCTGCTGCTGGCACTCTTCAAAGAGTGAATGGGAAGATAGCCCTCCTCCCCACCACTCCTGTCTGCTATCTGTGGTTTGCAGCCAGAAACCTTCCCACCAAGAAAGCCTTCAAGTGTCTTTCATGCCACTCTCTCCCTGTTCAAGTCTGCACTCTACTCTTAAAAAAGGGTGAGTTCTTTGCCACAGGGGAAGAAGTGGCATCCACCCTCTAGGCACACAGGACTTGGAGATTATTCTTTCTGACCTGGTTGTGAAGATAGTCACTAGTTGTTGGTAGCAAGCACCATCCAGGTTCACTTTGCAGGTGGGCTTTCCCTGCCTGGGAGCTAGCTGCTGAACTCTGCTGGGAAGCTGTGCTTATGGTGGCTGACTGGGCATGAGTTTAGTTCTTCATTCCACTTGGGGTTCAGTTGTCTTCCACTGTATCCTGACTGGGATGCCAGTCTTAGGGACCAATGACTTGTGTATGGCTGGGAGTGGGTGAACAAACTCAAAGCATCAATAGAATCAAACATCCATTCTCCTTCACTGGGCAGGGCTTCAGTTGCTGTGTAAGCCTGATGCATGGCAGGGGATGGGGCACCCGGATTCCCAGATCTGCCATTGCTTTCTGGTCTCCATGTGTTTAAAGAGACCTTTACTGGGTGCAGAGTGCTTCTCCCATTCAAAAGTGTTTGAGGTATCTCTGTCTATCATGTCTGTGCCCCTGCTCTCTGCCTTGCTTGGTGAAAGAGGCCAAAATGTAATGTTTTCTCATTTATTTCTGTGCCTTGTCTTCTTCAATGGTAAGATATGGATTAAAAATATCTACTGTATAGGATTTCTGAGAGGATTAAATGGAATAGAGTCTGTGAGGCACTCAGTACAGTGGCTGGTAAATAGTAAGTGGTGATTAAATCTTTGCTCCTATGCTTTTGGTCTTATTTCTACATCACTTGTCTCTATAAAGCCACAGTTATTCATGGTGTTGATGCAAAGTGGGCTTTTATATTTCCACAAGCTCTTCAAAATCCTAATCTTAGGTCAGTCACATGTGGTTAGAGATTCAAGCTAAGTTCCACAGACACCCAGGAACATAATAACAGGCATCTACTTAAGGTCTCTAAGCTAGAATAAGAGCCTCTGCACACCATGAATCTTTGCAAGCAGGCACACTGACATGAAACTCCCTGTTATACTTAAAAGCAATCCTTAAAACTCTGAGTTGGTCAAAATCTAAAATTCCTGGTGTATATTGAAATGACTGTTAGTATTTGAAAAGAGATTTAACATATTTTTCTGCTTTATTTTTATTAAGACCTTGTTTTGTTAGAATATAGTGTGCAGGCTGGACTCAGTGGCTCAGCCTGTAATCCCACACCTTGGGAGCCTGAAGTGAGTGAATTGCCTGAGCCTGTGTGTTCAAGACCAACCTGGGCAACTAGATGAGACCTCATCTCTACAATAAATCAAAAACTTAGCCAGGTGTGGTAGCACACACCTGTAGTTCCAGCTACTTGGAAGACTGAGGTGAAGGATTGCCAGAGCCCAGGAGGTCAAGGCTGCAGTGAGCGACCACAGCACTCCAGTCTGGGCAACAGAGTGAGACTCCTATTCAATATATATATATATATATATATATATATATATATATATAATAATTATATATATATATATATATATATATATATATATATAGTGTGTTGGGGCAACCACAGGCAGACACTGAGATTGTTTCACAAACAATTATTTATGAAGTCCAAAACCACAGGGCTAAATCTATCCTAATTTCTATAATGAAGAATGACTGAACCTAAAATAGGCTTCAAACACTAATATCAAGTCCTGGAGTTTCCTGGTAGTAAAAACAAAAGTCTCCAATTCATCTTTTAGCTTGAAATACTTAATAATTGACTTTTAAAACTACAGTATACAATTTAAATTAGATTAACACAACAAACACAAGGTAATAAAAACACAGTGACTTTTAATAAATTAAGGTACTACAACTTTGATGTTACAGCTCTGATTATTTTTTGTTCCTGCAGGATATTGAATATCAAATAATGTATCATTCCAGAGTGACAAGTTTTAATTTTTTTTTGAAGGGGTGGGTAGAAATTTGAGTTTTTTTGACTCTGACATGCAATAGTTATGTGGAGGAAAGTTAGTTATCCTGAATTTTGCTGTTACTTAGATAAAACTTTACTCTATGTTATTGGTTACACTCTGAAGCAACAAGATATTTTGCAAATTTAATATTTAATTAATTAATTAACTCCACAGAAGTTTACTGTACACCTAGTTAATGCCAGATGCTGTGATGGGTGCTAAAAATCCAATGTCAAAAATTAGTTCATTCTTCAAGGTGCTCTTAGTCTAGAAGAGACTGGTATAAAAAATGAGATGAGGGTCTTTGCAATGCTGTCTGTCAACTGGCATAATAGTACCACTAGGTATAAATAATGAAGTGGAGCCAGGCTCGGTGGCTCAGCCTGTAATCCTGCACCTTTGGGAGGCTGAGGTGAGTGGACTACCTGAGTCCAAGGGTTCAAGATCTGCCTGGGCAGGCAAGACCTCATCTCTACAATAAATCAAAAAATTAGCCATGCATGGTAGCGCGTGCCTGCAATTCTGGCTACTCAGAAGGTTGAGCCAGAAGGATCACCGGAGTCCAGCAGGTCAAGGCTGCAGTGGCTGGGAGCAGCCACTGCACTCCAGTCTGGGTGACAGAGTGAGACTCCAACTCAAAAACAAAACAAAACAAAACAATGAAGTGGTTAGGAAAGGTTTAGAAGGTGTAGAAGGGACCTTTGTAAGATATGATTTAACATACGCCTCTCAGTGTCTGGGAATTAGTCAGTTAAAGGGAGGGGCTTGGTGAAGTGAGAGTTAGGGAGTGGAGCAAGATTATGGCAGTGTCTGCCTGCTATACTCATATGTAATAGATATGTAGGGAGCTGCTGGAGGATCTTTAAGAACCAGAGACACATGGTGTTTTTCGTACTGAAGAAAGATAGTGTGACTGAGAAGTAGAAGCAAGAAACTGCTGAAAACACAACTAAGTTAGAATGTCCCTGCTCCAACTTTCTTGTGAAATCAATATATATACAAGTATTTTTTACCGGAAAAACAAAATAGAGCAATAGATGAAAAATAAACCTCCACAAATTAAAGTTAAGTGATTATTTGCACGTCAAAGATGTCACCCTCTTGACTTACTTATATCCTTCCTCCCTCCCAAGTAGGGTACATCTATGCTACTGAACTGTAATCAAATATTGTAGAAGGAATCCTGAGGGATAACCTAGGAAGGATTTCCTAGGATGACCACACTGAAATTATTTGTTATCCTACAGCTATTCAATTTTAAATAAAGTAACATTGGGGTGATCCTTTATTGCTCTCTTTATTCTCCTTATTAAGCAATTTTCCTGCTGAAATTCTCCAAGGTAAGTACCCTGAGACCTTTTTCAGAGATCTGTTTTCCTCAATCTCCACCTTAATTATATAATGCAGCACACTCAGGTTTTACTAGTTTCTCATTTTTCTTGTTTTTTGACCTTCACGACATATTCTTAATAAGGCAAACGGAAAGAGACAGATAAGTTGGAAACCACCCATTTTGTTAACATCCCTCTGCATTATGGGCATGGCCTCTAGCTGGTCCATTTCTTTCCAGAGATACAAGGACAGGAGAGAGCAAAAGAGAATCAGGTGTACGAGAAGTACAGATTTGAATGAAAGAGAAACCAATCTAGTAATTCCACAGTAACTATTCTCCCAGAGGGGACGATTCATCAAAAAAGAGGTTTTTAGGGAGGTGATTGCCACTAAGCAATTTCCCTGGGAGATAGAATTATGAATATGGGGAGAACACCTTGGAATGCAATAGAAGTGAAATGTGTTGGACTTGGTATGAAATGAAAAAGACTTTCACTCAGCATAGCGTGGACTGTGCATCATTGCCTTGCTGCTCTGATGACTTTTGCAAATCCTGTCACCGTCTATGGCTCCTCACCTTCTTGGCTGTCCTTGTCATTTTATGAAACATGGCTCTTCTGGTATATCACTGTGTGTTCCCTGTCTTCCCCTACCCCCAGAGAGTGAAGCAGGCAGCATTTGTTCCTCTTTATGTCTATACCAACATCCAAGGTCTACTCTCTCAGTACTTTTCTATAGTCCACTGGCTACTAAAGGCCCTTTGACAGCTATTCTGAGTAAGTCATGTCCCCCTTGCCATAGGCATACCTGTTCATTCTCCTTCTTGCAAAATTTAACCCTGTGTCTTAAGTCACAGTTTGTAGAGGCAGAGCCAAGGATTCAGATGCATGAGCTGCATTAGAAGAAAGAATTGGGAGAAGGGGAGTAAGGAAGCCAGATAGGACGAGGCAAATGCTGATGGATGGAATCTTGGCTGGAGACCAGTGTTGTCTGATCCCGGAGGATGCTCTGGAGCACTTGACCTACAGAGTTAGCTCACCTTGAGGTACTAGGTCTGGCTGTTTGTATCACTTGTAAGTCAGTGACGATTGTGGAGTGCCTTGGGTGGGGGCCAGGGCTGTCTAAACTCCCAGGCAAGGCATGTGCTATTAGGCTGCATAAGTGGCCACTGTGAGCCATGAGTAGTCAACACTCAATGTAGCTGAGGTGTCCATAACCTAGAGGATGGGTCAATATGTGCAAAAGAGTCAAGGCAGGGCACCAACATCAACTGCACTCATTCTTTACTTTTAGGCCAGAGTTTATATTAATCTTTAAGACATGATAAATGCTTACTCTGTGTTCTTTCCCAGGCATTTCTGCACTGTGTTGTAAGCTGGAGGAAAGAATCTACAACGGTGTAACCACAGGCATTATGCATGACAAGCATAGACAGTGGGTGGAATCACCCTAGTATCTTGCTCATCATATCCATAAAACTGGAGTCCCAGTGGGAAGTCTTGTGTCTCTCTCAACTGCAAATATTTTCTGGTAAAGATCAGGGCTGCATGGTTTGATATATGCTTCATATGGATTCTCAGAGAGTTATTTTTCCAACCCTCCAGGATGTACACATCCATTTCAGATTCACCACTGTGGAAAGCTGAGTTATACCAAACCTGGATCCCTGCAGCTTGTCTCTGATTCTCTAGTTTAGATGAATGTGAGATCCATGCAGTTCTCTCAGTTTCAACTCTTGGGAGCAGCTGAGCAACCAAGAACAACATTTATCAACTCCCCTTGCATTTAGTGAAGCCATATAACTAATTCTCACCAATGGAATGTGGACAAAAATGATGATTGTCACTTTGGGGCCCATATGCATAACAAGCAGAGATGAGTTCTCCATTGTCTCTGTTCTTCCCTCTACTGTGTGGATTTCAATAGTCTGTTGGCAGAGAATCAAGATGCATCATGTGAAAAACCACCAACAAACACCTGCATTGGACTATTATGTGAGCAAGAAGTACATTTGTACTGTATTAAGCCATTGAGATTTTGTTGTGTGGGAGGGTGTCCCTTAGTTAGAATAGCTGATGTTAATTTAAGTAATACATGTGTGGAGTCTGTGGTTGTTTCCAGGGAGTGCTAACTCACTGATGATCCTTGTGAATTCGTGAGGGGGAAGGTAGGTGTTCAGAGAAGTGAAAATTGTTCAGTTATGGACAGGGCTTTTCAATTTAATGTAAAAAGTCTAATGCAAAGATCATACTAGAAGCTCTGATGTGATTTTATGTTCTTATCATTGCAACAAACATTACCAAAGTGGCAGGTCTTAGGGAAGGCTGTCACTAAGTTTTTGAAATTCAAAAGTGGTGTAGTGCAAGTTGGTACATGACCAAGACCTGGTCATTACCATTAGTAATTGCTCTTAAAAGATTCTGAGAGTAAAGTAGCTCTGAAATTACAAAAGGCAATGCTGATAACTTCTGAAATAAAAGCTGACAATTCATTTGTGTAGATATAATGCTGTAAGTTATGTATTTGTCATTCTCTTTTTTTAGAACCTTTTAAAGTTCTCTTACAAATCCTTAAGGGATTACATTGTATGATGTAATTCCCATTTTATTGTGTCTCCATAAAGAGATACCAAATGAAACATTAGATTACTAATATTAGCTTTCTCCAGATATATGTAAGGATTCCTGATAGTTTGGATTGAGTTGACTGACCTGGCTTATTTATCAAGAAAAAAGGGAAATATTTTAATTGCATATCTGAGAAAATACATCATAGCTTCATATCATCACTAGAACGATTACTAGTCCCTATCATGCCTTTTGAAACCAAATTAGCAGGAAGGAAATGGGTCTCTTGTTTTAAAATGTATTTCAAACTTACTGCTGAGGGCAACTATCAGAGTTGATACTCAGAAAGGAAATAGTGTTAACAATGTTTTGCAAAGACACGGGCAAGGCAGATGTGCCAGGAAAGCAATTAATATAATTCTTATTTCTTCAGGGAATTGAATCAAGGTCAAGAAGAAAGCTTTATTTTGAAATTCTTGTATTATTTCTTTACTTTGGACTGAAGAAGCTAAGAGTTCACTTGCAGAGTTCTCGCCTCAAACCACATAAAAAGATTAGATATTAGCAAAGTCTTTGAGGAAAACTTTGAAACTAAAAGTTGTCTCACTTCTTTTCTGTTTAAAAATCATAAAAGAAGGGTATGTTGCTTGCTGAAAAAAATTAAGCAAAACAGAGTAAATATGGTCAAAAGTGGAAGTCCCCCAACTTTTCTTCCCAGTTACCAGGATAATCATGTATATTAACTCTGTGTGTTTTCTATGAGGTATAGAGTGTATAATGTATTGTATGTTATATTATACATAGTAAATAGTATAAGTTATATATTATGATATATAATCTATGGAATAGAACATATTAATAGAATATGTCTATACATACAGACTTTTATACAAAATAAAAATATTGTATTTTATACATACCTGTACAATTTACTTTTATTTCATTGAAAAATGTGATGGACAAACAAAAAATTAGGAAAAATGTTATGTTCCATGTCACAGAAAATGTGTTAATATCCCTAAATATAGATCGACCCTTCTGAAACTTAAGAAGAAAATATCAACCCTTTAGAAAAATAAGCAAGAAATATGAACATAGATTTCACAGGAAAATCAGTGAAAATGGTCATTAAACATGAAAATGTACTCAACCTCTCACTTTAGATGGATAAACATATAAACCTAAATTAAAAAGCATTAAAAACAAGGGCAGTATCAAAGATTGTTGAGGGTTGTGTCAAAGGATAAAGAAGCCATTGTGACATCATTTTCCATTTATCAGATTGACCAAATACTACAAATCTGACACATCCTCTGTTGGTGAACAAGTGAGAAACAGGAATGTATACACACTGCTAGTTTCTTGTAAAAGTACAAATGCACTTACCCTTTGCCCCAGCAATTTCATGTCTATAAAATTTTACTGTAGTGTCTTGAATGGTATACTGGAAGTAATACAAATTTACCTCTGAACAAAGCTATTTATTGCAGCAATATACGTGAGTAAAAGGCTAAACACAACTCATATCTTTATCAGCAGGAGAGTAGTTGTAACAAGGAATGAGTAATGTATTCATGTAATGATGTAACGATATATTCATGTATTGCCAGGTATAGTCTACAGGATGTATAGTTCAGTGAAAAAAAACTATGTGCATAACAAAGCATATACAGTATATTGACTTTTATTTTAAAGAAGGAGTTAGGCATATCCATATATCAAAGCTCATAGGAATGTTAGTTACTTACTTAAGGTTAGGGAAGAAAAGAGTATACAAGATAGATTTCTCTGAATGCATGTTTTAAAAATAGTTTTGCCTTTTTAACAGTTTTTAAATAGTTTTACATAATTATAAATAAAAATTAAGTTAAAATTTGAAAGGCCATCCCTAAAATAAAGAAACAAATATGTTTTCATTTTGAAACAAATATATATAATAAAGTAAATATGTAACTATATTAATATAATTAGCAACCAATAATTTCAGCATAAGAGAAAAAGGACACATCTTAAAATACAAAATATTCCTACAAATTCATGATTTCTTCATCTCTATCACTTTGTATGTTTCTAGAGAAAATAAATAGAACTTATGAACAACTCAATAACAATAAGCACCTTTAATAGTAGATTGTGTTTTCTAAGTATTATATTATACTAAAATTAACCAGGACTCCTTGAGGGGAAATTGTATAATTGAAGATCTGGGACAGAAAACATATGAGATCCGAGTATACTTAGAACATCTTGCTGCATTAAAAAGCAAGAGAGGTATAAAAAACTGTTAAGGGTTGTGTCAAAGGATAAAGGAGCCATCTTGAAGGAATACTAGTAGCCAAAAGTTAGACCATGTGAACATAAAAAAAGAGTAAGAACTACAATGGAATGAAATAGAATTCAAGTTGATGAGTGAAATACGAAGGATTCAAATAGGCTTAGAATGATGACATCATAGTGATTCCCACTCCCACTCAAAAAAACAAACATACAAACCCAAAACTCCTCCATTGGTCATAGTTGGAGGTTACTAAAGCAACAACTTGTTATTCTGAAAGTCAGTAAATAAAAGGAATAAATCAAAAATTCATTGGCTTTTCCTAAAAATGCGATAGTTCAGGGGAACTGAATAGTTGATAAAAGAAAGTCCTTTTTTGAGAAGAATTTCATTTACTATATGAGGAGAAAATAACAGAATTTAAATATCGCTTTTTGACGGCTCCAGTAAAAGGAAAGAACAGAAGTGAGGAAGTTAATTCACAGGACAGAGACAGTGAGACAGAATCTGATAAGAGCCAAACAGGTAAAATTTCTATTTGAGGCTATAAAAGAAAAAGTGCAGGGTTTTTGGAGTTCTAGTTATAGCTTATATATGATAAGCACAGCCTATGCCATCTCTCTCACTAGAAACAATGAATAACTCTGGTCTAAAATGCATAAAGCAACTGTCAGAAGACTCTGAAAGGTGAAAAAATATAGGTCTACTGGGTAAGGATCTCTAGACCTCTGGCATGACCTGGCAGTGAATTCCCTGAAATTTTTTCTTTTGTCTATCACTTATTTCCTTTTGGGTGCTAGAAGTCTGAAAACTAGACCTAACAATGGGGAAGACATCAAAAGCCCTGGAAAGGTTCACACTGGAAAAGCCAGAGGAACAATAAGAGGAAGTTCTATAAGACAACCTTTCTGATTTTACCTGTCCTATTTGAGGTGAACAGCAGCAAAGAAGTTCCATGCCCCTACCCCAGCCACTAGCCCAGTTTCAGTTTGGGACACTCTGGGAGGGAGCTCTGAAGACCTTCATATATAGGAAACAGCAGCTAGCAGAGGTGTGTTTCTCCCTGCCCCAGGCCTGCTAACCCTGCAGGACAGAGCCCAGTGGACTCTCTCCACCCTACCTCCATTCTGTCTGATTTTAATTATTTTATTTTTGAACATGGCAATTATAAACATGATTCTGAAAGTCAGAAGTGTAAAAAACCATATTCTCAGTGAACGTCACTGCCACTTAAACCTTTTACCTGATTTCCAGTCCCCCATTCTTTTCACTCTATTTTTGCCCACCCACCAATTACATCAGTTTTTGTCTTTTCCTTCCACAATGAACATATATATCTATATTTTCTTATTTTTCCCTTTCTATCTTATGATTTTTTTGAGTGGACTATAGGCACACAAATCCAATGGAAATGTTACTAGTAGCTTGTTGGCTAGATTAAAGCAATGCAGTTCTGCTGGGAAGCAAAAACAGATATGATATTTGATGGATACATTTTATTGTAATTATGTGTGTGTGTGTGTGTGTGTGTGTGTGTGTGTGTGTGTATGAATTCATTTACACAACATGTGGTGTGGAAACAAAGCCTTTCAGGTATGCATCAACTATTTGGAGTACCAGATTAGCTATTTTTTATATAAACTGCCATGATTTATAAAATGAATGGAGTGAGCAATGATTAATCCAGTGGATGGTAAGTCAATTAAAAGGTCAATTTCTTCCCCCCCTCTTTATTTTATTTTAAAGATGTGGGTCTATTTCAAAGGCATCCAGAAGTGGAAGTTCTTGGT
The DNA here is from genome assembly GCA_027257055.1 of Cephalopachus bancanus. Lineage (NCBI taxonomy): Eukaryota > Metazoa > Chordata > Mammalia > Primates > Tarsiidae > Cephalopachus > Cephalopachus bancanus. Next base: position 6,811 of record JAPVLO010002688.1, on the reverse strand, counting down.
TCAATTCACCAAGTTTATATTTTTCCCCTTTTCACTAATTTTCACTTTTATTTTACTAACTCTTTGTTATTATTATTTTTTTTTGAGTTGGAGTCTCACTCTGTCGCCCAGACTGGAGTGCAGTGGCCGCTCCCGGCCACCGCAGCCTCGACCTGCTGGGCTCCGGCGATCCTTCCGCCTCAGCCTTCCGAGTAGCCGGAATTACAGGCATGCGCTACCACGCCCGGCTGAGTTTTTGACTTATTGTAGAGATGAGGTCTCGCTGCCCAGGCGGGTCTCGAACCACGGGCTCAGGCAATCCACTCACCTCAGCCTCCCAAGGTGCGGGATTACAGGCTGAGCCACCGAGCCCGGCTTCTTTGTTATATTTTATCTTGGCTGAGTTTTGGTTCTTAAGTTGAAGACTTTTTTGTAGTTTTTTTTTTTAAGACTCTTTACTGAAGACTTACATTTTAAGTTAGGTTCCTCAGAAACTGAGGCTGAGATGGAGATTTTGTAGCAAGCAATTTGTTCAAGTGCTCACAAGAACCTGCAAAGTGTGAGGTGGGGGGGGGAGGAGGGAGAATTTAACCCCAGCCTCATCCTGGGGGGAGCTCTGGAGCATTACTTGAACATTAATTGCACCATAGTCTGTCCTCATTTAAAGCAAGGAATCAAGACTTTTGGGTCTCATCATTAGTCAGCCTGTGGCTCTAGCCACTGGAGACCATGGCAATGGGGATATAAGTCCCGGGCTCCTGTAGGTGAGGCATTCAGGTGTCCAAGAACAGGTATCTGGAGAAGTGTGCAGGTGTGGCCATGAGCACAAGCATATGCCACAGCTAATTAAGGATCTCTGGGGCTCTGGGTAGGGACTTCACAGAATCTTCTGTCATTTATTTTATGCATTTCAGTCTTTCTTCTTGAGCAATAAGGGCATTTAAATCAACACCTTTTTTCTTCTATTTATTTTTACCTGTTCTCCTTAGGTTTTAATATTTAGTATTCTCGTTTCTGTTGCGTTCCAAATGCCTGAGCACTTCCTGTGAGTCAGACGTTCTGCTATGCACTTTAAATCCACTATCGCAGGCATTCCACCAGTAGTTTGTGAGGTCAATGCTATTATTATTCCCGTTCTTCAGTTGAAGACATCAAGGCAGGTAGGAGGTGGTAGAGTCTGGATTTGAATTCAGACATTCTGATTTCAAAGTCCTCCTCTGCTCTCAGTCCTGACTGTGGGGGTTTTCTCGGGTTCTCACGGAAATGTCCTTTGTCTCATGTCTGTATTTGTGGTTACTTTGTTGAGTTTTATCATCAGTTTGATTCCATCAGTTTTATATCTTTGAGAAATCTCTTGTTGTCTTAGTTTGCTGGTGAAGCCCTTTTCTGACTCTGTTTTAGTTTATCCTCTGTATTATACTTCGGTCATATATGCGAAGTGGGGCATTGGTTTCAAGAAAGGTGAAAATGTATGATCTCATGGCCATCTTGAATTGCAAGTTCTTCTATTTTTTTTTCAAAACATGTGAATCAAATACTCTTTTTACTTTCAGTCTGGTGGTATCAAATATTGTGCAGATGCGGGAGGACAAATTTTGCATGCCCTCATTCATATGTGGGAGCAAAAATTTAAACAAACTGAATTCATGGTGCTAGGGAGTGGAATGATTGCTACCAGAGGCTGGGAAGGGTAGTGGGGAGGGGGTATAAAGTGGAAATAATTAATAAGTACAAAAATATTGTTATAGATTGAATAAAGTCTGGTATTCAGCAGTACAAGAGGGTGACTATAGTTTACACTAACTTGTATATTTTAAAATAACCGAAAGAGTGGAATTAGAATGCTCCTAACATAAATAACAAATGTTTGAAGCAATAAATATCCAAGACACACTGATTTGATTATTATAACTTGCATGCTCATGGCAAAACATCGCCTGTACTCTGTAAATATATACAATTGTATACTCATAAAATTAATTAGGAAAAAAAATACTGCGTGGTATGATTTTCTCCTATATTGTTTTGATATATATTTTAATAAAATTCCAGATTACATTTTATTTTCAATTTCTTATTACTCATTGTAACTCCCAAAATTTAGTTTTCAGTTTCTGTCTTGTCAACATTCATCTTGAGCCAAAAAACTTATCTCTCAATTGATTGCTATGTAGAAAACACTTTTATGCCCTAATAAAATACACCTGGAAAGCAGAACATCATGGAAAGTGACAAATTATTTTGCATTGTGAAGAACAAGTTCTTAATTTCATTTCTTTCTTTCTTTTCTTTCTCTTTCCTTTTCTTTTTGTTTTTTTGAGTAAAAGTCTCACTCTGTCACCCAGGTAGGGGTGCAGTGGCATGCTCACAGCCACCTTAGCCTCAACCTGCTGGGCTCAGGTAATCCTTCTACCTCAGCTTCCAAGTAGCTGGAACCACAGGCACATGCCACCACGCCTGGCTAATTTTTTAAACTTTTTGTAGAGATGAGGTCTCACCAAGTTGTGCAGGCTGATCTCAAACCCCTGGGCTCAGACATTCCTCTCGTCTCTGCCACCCAAAGTACTGGAATTAAAGGCATGAGCCATCACGCCTGGCAATTGCATTGTCCTATAAATCTTTTCATTAATCTAGATCATACTTTGTTTTTGTTTTTGCTTTTCAGCAAGGCACACTTGTTTGATACTGAGATAGAGTGTCCAACTTACAAGTACGAAGTAGACACAAGACAAAACAAAAACAAAAAACTCCTGCTTGGTTTCTATGTCTATATTTTTCTACTTTACCATGTTTGCTTGGTCTTTTTTTTCAACCTCCAATATCATTAAGAATTTTTAATCACCATGCTTGTCCATCCTTTTCCAAGGGACTGCTTTTCATATAGTAGAAAACCTTTTGCTTCATCTTTCTATTTTTTATGGAAAATACTCGAGTTTTTAAAATGATCTTACTCTAAGAGTTTGCTAAAAATATTTTGATAAATTAGGAAGAATTTCCCTCGAATTTATAAGCTCTCAATTTATATTTTTCTGTTTCCTTCCTCAAAAAAAATTTTTCCTTACCATAAAAACCTAAAGAAAATAATCTAAATCTAGATACTAACAAAGTATGGGTATACCACTCTGGCTAAAGAATTCTTAACTTTTTACTCTTCTGACTGTAGAGGGTTTGACTCTGTAAGTTTCTTCTACCGTAGGTTTTTCTTCTACAATATTAATAGCTACAACAGATTGCTGTCTTCCCACAGAAGGGACTTTGGCACCAAAAAAGAGCTATGATGGCAGATGTACTCTCACCTCTCCCACTTGTAGAGTGGTTCCACTTATTTCATGAGAACAGTTCTAGGATTCAAAATTAAAGAAGTAATGGGTCCTGAAGAATAAACTTCAGACCTGCTGCTTAGCAACAACTCACCATTCTTTAGAACACGAATGGAAAAGGATTAGCACTCCATTTAATACTGCTGCTAATAAATAATAATGCCGCTTTCCATTTGGATATCACATGTTATAAAATGCTTGCACGAGAGGCACAGTTTGTGCTTGAGTATTCTCCGTAAAATTGTTGTCACTGGTCCTTCAGAGGGTGGATGCATAGATAGAGTTCTACCAGGAAATAGCATTCTACTCAGATTGATCAGCTAAAGATACTCCTCTAATGAGAAACTCCAGACTTGTGGCAAGATTGAGGGAATCAGCCCAGGATGCTGAAGCACCCTGGGGCTAGCAGAGTAGGAAGCCTGTCAGGTAAAGGGAAGGAAGAGTGTCCCTGGAGCCCCATGAGGAGCAGGAGTGTGGCTAAGCTTTGGTATTAAGGCATAAGCCACCACCAGAACCACAGCATCAAAGCAGGGAGAGAGTAGGGAAGAAATTCCCCAACCTTTCCCTCTTTCTGCCCTCCTGCTTCCTACTGTTGCTTCCCATTGGCTACAAAGCAGAGACCAAGAAAGTCAGGAGAAATCCAGTCTTTAAGGATTAGAACTTTAGGGTACAGAAAAGTCAGAAAAGAGTAGAAAGAGATGGGAATTGGGGAAGGGAGAGGGCAAGCAGAGCATAAGCAGCACACAGGTGATCAGATGTTTTGAATAGATTCCCTCGTCATTTATCCTCACATCAACCTGGCAGGTTTTGTTGCCATTTATATATGAAGAAAATAAGGTTCAGAACTCTTAAATCTGTCTAAGTCACACAAGTGAGTAAGCGGAGCCGGAATGTACACCTAGACGTGTGTATCCTCAAAGATGGTGTTTTTATGCTCTATATAGCACTGGATTTAATACATTTTAACACAGGATGATGCTACTTTTCTGCTGTAAATTATTCAGTAATTCTCTGTTATCTTTGAGATAAAATCAAACTCTTGGCATGAAAGACCCTTCAGGATCTTTTACTCATCCCAATACATGTTTTACTCATTCCAATACATGTGCCAATCTCCCAACATCCAAACTCCTCATTTCCTTACTCCCCATCCACTCAGTTTTCACATTTTGGGGATGCTTGTAAATATTGCACATTTTCTTGGTAGTCTTCAATTCAGTTTTCACCCCTGGCCATCCCATATTGGTCTTTCAAAACTCAGCCCAGCTACAGTGTCCCTTCCACCTGAAGATGTTCCAGGACCTCTTGCATCCAATCTGGGTTAGGTGTCTTTCTCCAGATTCCCACCATATAAGTTGATAGTTGCAATCACAGCACTAACAACCTGGGACTGTGGTCCACCCTTGCTGGAGTGTACTTGAGGTCAGGGACTGCATTTCATTTATCTTTATATCACTCCAGGTCTAGTTCCACAACTGGCATATGGTAGGCTTCACACCTGATTGTGGTTGTTGAACGGTGAATAAATGTACTGAATTATGGAGTCTTTAACTTCTTTGCACACAATTACTGTTTTTAGAGAGAAGAAGAAACTCTGGATCCTTTGCACTGCTCTAGGTATGGGTAATATACATGGGCTGCAATTTCCTCACATAAAATAACTCCTTTGATGCAGAATAAAGGCAAGGGGAAATTATTAAAGTACTTTTACCTTGAAGTTGATGGATGGCTAACCATCTTGTGAAGCACTTCTGGTTTACCAGAATAGATGAATCTGCTAGACAAGGAATGAAGAGTGACCCTCAGGGAAAAGATATGATAGGTTTTAGCTATCTCTAAAGTGGGAGTGGAACAGGGTTGGGAAACAGCCCTGGAGATATGTGAGAAAACATAAGGAACAAAATGTGCAATAAAAAAGTCAATGAAACTTCAGATAATAGCCCAAAGACAGGCATTTGACTTTCTTCCCTTTAGTTCTTGCTTTTCATTTTTTTTTTTTTTTGGTGGCTCCATTTTAAAAGAGAGAAGAAAATGAGAGCATTTGAGTGAAGAGGTGAAAGATGAAATAGAACAGTGAGTTAGAAAGACAGAAATGGAGAAATGAGAAGACAAAAACTGAAGGTCAGAAAGAGGTAAGATTGTCCAAAGAGGTATTCAAATACAGCAGAGAGTCTGAGAGGGCAGAGGGACACTAGAAAATTGCATGTTAGAAAGAGAAGGACATTCAAAGTCTTTTTCTATGTCTTTTTTTTTTTTTTTTGACTTGGAGTCTCACTCTGTCGCCCAGGCTGGAGTGCAGTGGCCGCTCCTGGCCACCGCAGCCTCGACCTGCTGGGCTCCGGCGATCCTTCCGCCTCAGCCTTCCGAGAGCCGAAACTACAGGCGCGCGCTACCATGCCCAGCTAATTTCTGATTTATTGTAGAGCTGAGATCTCGCCAAGTTGTCCAGGCGGGTCTCGAACCCATGGGCTCAGGCATTTCACCCACTTCGGTCTCCCAAAGCACGGGTTTGCAGACTGAGCCAATGAATCCGGCGTCTTTTTCTATTTCTACATCTTGTCTTAGCTTGGTCATGATTCCCTTATGATTTTAATCAAACATTAGAGGCTAAATAAATTGGGATAAAGGCTGTTGAATATTATACAGATGGGTCCAGCAGGTAAAAAGGCCAGTGAGAACTTCTATTCCAATAAATATATTTACATTTTTATATTATTAACATACACATTTATTGGATATAAGTTGAATGTAGCAGTGAACAAAGATCAAATAAAAACAGTCAATTTGAATATTGTTTGAAGGCTAATGAGTGTTATGAAACTTTGCCACTTAAGTCTGCTTTTGGTTTCATGGTTTCTTCAAGGAAATTAAAAAATAATGTGTGAGCTTCAGGGTAAAAAATAATTCAAGAAAAAATATAAAATTTTGTAAACGTCTTCAAGTGTTGGGAACATTTTGTTATGTAGAATTAGTGAGGAACTTTGCTTGACTAATAATGTGAGAATAGTAGCAGCGAATTTGGCATATGTGGGTTTAAGTATATTATTCATAGGTAGCATATGCCATGGGGGACTTCAAAACATGAGATTAAGAAAACAGATTTTAAAAATTGTGGCAGAAAGTGAGAGAAATAAGAATTTCATTTAAACATGTAAACACCCCCATTCTTTTCCCCAAGTTACAGCATACGGAGATTTGGTGTAATTATAGTCTGGCACTGCTGTGAAAGAAAGAAAAATTAACAGATCATTTTTTTCCTGTAAAGTGAAGGAAACATCTAGAAAGATTTTGAGCTACTTTACGTGCCAGACAGTAATAACATATGTAAGTTTAAATAAAGTACTGAAAGCTACTTTTGCCCTCTGTGATAAAGGATTTTGCTATGCATTTCAATTAGTATTTAATTTTCATTTGGCAGTGGATAGAAAATCTCTCTTTTCTAATGTGCTTAAAGCTTTGACAATTGTTCTTCAGAGGCTGCATTGTAGATTAGGAATTAGTGTCTAGGGAAT
>JAPVLO010002687.1:0-30723 GCA_027257055.1 Cephalopachus bancanus | reverse complement strand
ACATATAAGCACATGAAAAGATGTTCAACATCATTTGCCATTAGGAAATGTAAATTAACACTACAATGAGATATTACTATATACCTATCAGGCTGGTTTAATGAAAACACCAAATGCTGGCAAAGATGTGGATAAACTGTGGATCACTTATATATTGCTGGTCTGAATGGAAAATTGTACGGTTACTCTGAAAAAACAGTTTGGAATTTTTATTTTTATTTTTTTTGTTGAAGTCTCCTGCATAGCTCAGGCTGGAGTGCAGTAGCACTCTCATGGCCACCGCAGCCTCGACCTGCTGGGCTCAGGCGATCCTTCTGCCTCAGCCTTCCAAGTAGCTGGAACTACAAGAGAGGAATTTTTTTTTTTTTTTTTTTTTTTGAGTTGGAGTCTCACTCTGTTGCCCAGGCTGGAGTGCAGTGACACGCTCATGGCCACCGCAGCCTTGACCTGCTGGGCCCAGGTGATCCTTACACCTTAGCCTTCTAAGTAGCTGGAACTACAGGCGTGCGCTACTGTGCCCAGCTTATTTTTTTATTTATTGTAGAGACAAGGTCTTACCAAGTTGCCCAAGCTGATCTTGAACCCCGAGCTTAGGCAGTCCTCTTGCTTCGGCCTCCCAAAGTTCCAGGATTACAGGCTTGAGCCACTGTGCCCGGCCTGGAATTTTTTTTTTTTTCTAAGTTAACCCTATGAACCAACAACTGCACTCATTAGCATTTATCTCAGGTAAACAAAGACTTGTTTTCATGCAAAACCTATACACAAATGTCCACAGCAGGTTCATTCATAATAGCCAAAGTTTTGAAGCAACTCATGAGTCCTTCAACAGGTGATGGTTAAAAAAAAACTGGTATAGTCACATCATGAAATATTACTCAACAATTTAAATGAACGAACTATTATTGCATGCAAAAACCAGGATGAATCTCTAGAGAATGGTGCTGAGTGAAAACAACTAATACCAAAATGCTACATACTATAAGATTGCATTTATATAACATTCTTGAAATAATAAAATTTTAGAAATGAAGAACAAATTCATGGTTGCTAGGGTTTGAGGAGGACGGGGACAGGAGAGAAATGAGTGTGGCTATGAAAGTGCAACATGCAGGATTCTTCAGGCGATGGAAATGTTCTGCATATGGACTATATCAATGCCAGTATCCTGGTTATGGGATATGATACTATGGGTTTTTTTGTATAGGCCTGAGCCCAGGGCTTCGAGATCAGTCTGGACAACTTGGTGAGACCTCATCTCTACAATAAATCATAAAAATTAGGCGGGTATTGTGGTGTACATCTGTAGTTCCAGCTGAAGTGGAAGGATCGCCTAAGCCCAGCAGGTAGAGGCTGCGGTGGCCATGAGCATGCCACTGCACTCCAGTCTAGGTGACAAGAGTGAGACTTCAACTCAAAAAAAAAAAAAAAAAAAGATGTTACCACTGGAGGTAACTGGGTGAGGATACATCCGATCTCTCTATTATTTCTTAAAACTGTAATGTGAAATCTACACGTATCTCAAAATAAAAATTATAATTAAAAAGGCACTACGATGAAGACTTAAGTCCATTCCCTGCCATTGGCCACACTAAGGCAATGCTTGGTATAGTCAATAGAATAACCTTGTTCTGACACATATTTGTACCATGACCTTGGTGAGTTTACTTAATATTTCTGGGTTTTTGTTTCCTCATTTTTAGAATGGTTATGATCATTGTAAGCACTAATGTTGTAAGAAATAAAAGATATAACATGTTTGCAAGCTTGTAGAAAAAATACTGTTCAGTGTACCTTGTATTTCTCAAGTCTTCCTTTTTTTACATATTTGAAATATTTTCATGTTATTTCTCTTTGATTTTTTTCATCATTCTTATTCATTCAAATGGCTAAGTTATGCCAACTGATTATTCTTCCATGTTATATAGAGGATCAGGTCCCAATAGAAAATTGTCACTTTTATAGCTGTTACCGTGTGAACACCCATTAAAATAATTAGGGGCTCATAAATAAACAAAAGCCAATATAAGAAGTATAGTGCCAATGTGTGTCTGTGTAACAGGCAACTCAGTCCCAAATGTGCAGAACTAGGGGAAAAATAATTCAGGATATTAAGGTCTATTAGTCAATATCATAAACATTTTACTTGCTGCTTTATTAACCCTGACTGGAAATTTTTTATATCACCTAAGATTAAAAGCCCTTTGAGTTTCTGCACAATGTACGTTAATAGAGACCATAGGGAAGAAAATGTGCTATGATCTCACATATACAAAGCTTTATAAGTAAAGAGACAACTATAAATAGTACAGCTTTATTGTTAAATGCATAAACCAAAGTAAATTAAGCGATTGTTTACAATGTCTTATTCTTGTGTATATTTTAATATTCTATGTACAAAGATTCCTGCTCATTAAAAACAGTCTATTATATTATGGGAATAGCTTAAAGCTAGTAGTGGTAGAGAAATAGATTCTGGATACTTGCTTTCTTGGTCTTACTATCTGCACAGTTAAGCTGATATCATTCTCATCTTTCATTATAGACTCTATGGGGAGCCTCAACAATTTTTAGGGAACACAGACCTCAGTTTGAGTCCCAGGGCAACCACTAATAGCTTTGTCACTTTAATCAAGTTAATTTAATTCTTCTAAGTCCCAGTTCTGCCATGTATAAAACAGGGCTGCCTATACATATTACATGTATGCAAAGTGCTTAGCATTATTCCCGGCTAATAAAAAATAGTCAAGATGCCAGCTATAAATATTATTAGGTCACCTATTAAAATAGATTGAGTGAAATTTTTCCATAAGCTTAAATAAGAAAAAAGTTAATTCAGATTATTCAAAATACTCAATAGGAAAGCTCCTTTTAAAATGAGTTTTTGGGCCAGGTTCGGTGGCTCAGCCTGTAATCCTAGCACCTTGGGAGGCTGAGGTGAGTGGATTGCCTGAGTCTGCCGGTTCGAGACCCATCCAGGCAACTTGGCGAGACCTCGTCTCTACAATACATAAAAAATTAGCCGGGCGTGGTAGCACGCACCTGTAGTTCCGGCTACTTGGAAGGCTGAGGCAGAAGGAGCGCCAGAGCCCAGCAGGTTGAGGCTGCGGTGGCTGGGAGCGGCCACTGCACTCCAATCTGAGCGACAGAGCGAGACTCCAACTCAAAATAAATGAAATAAAATAAAACAGAGTTTTTGGCCATTGCCAGGCCATTGTGGCCATTGCCTTGCTAAACTATGGTACGGCCATGTGCTCTTTGAGCTATGGCTGGGTCATGTTTCCTGGCTTTCACACCTCCACTACCTTGGGGAAGTGAATCTCCTCTTTTTCTCTCTCTAATTTACTTTTGACATAAACTACATTTTCTAATATAAATAAATAAATAAAGTGAACTTTTAAAATTAGCTGGGCGTGGTGATGTATTCCTGTAGTCTCAGCTGCTTGGGAGGTTGAGGCAGAAAGATCGCCTGAGCCTGGGAGGTCATGGTTACAGAGAGCCATGTTCATGCCACTGCAACCCAGCCTGGGGAACAAAATGAGATTCTCCTGACTCAAAGTAATAATAATAATAAATTGAGATTTTAAAAGAGGATAATTCACAAGTGCTTAGTTTATTCCTTTTTTGTGAATATTTGCTGAATTTTGGTTGAATATCTGTAAGTGTCTGGCATCATAACAAATTATCAGGGGTTTAGATGTTAACAAAACAGTCAAAATTGTCTGGATTAAGAAAGTTTATGTTGTTCTTTTTAAAATTTTTATCTTTTTTTCTTTGTAGAGATGAGGTCTCGCTATGTTGCCCAAGCTGGTCTTGAACTCATGGGCTCAAGTGATCCTCCTGCCTTGGCCTCCCAAAGTGCTAGGATTACAAGTGCGAGCCACTGTTCCTGGCCCAGAGAACTTACATTCTAGTGAGAGGAGACAGCACATAAAAAAGTTATGTGTCTGTGTGTGCGTGTGTGTGTGTGTGTGTATAACATGTATATACATATGCTTGCATATATATTGGTATGTTATATATCTCATATATATTCACACATAAATATGTATATATGATTGTAACTATAAGTACTATAGAGAGAAGATAAATCAGAGAAGGGAATTAAGAACTGCTAGGGAAGCCGGGCTCGGTGGCTCAGCCTGTAATCCCACGCCTTTGGGAGGCTGAGGTGAGTGGACTGCCTGAGCCCACAGGTTCGAGACCCGCCTGGGCAGCGAGACCTCATCTCTACAATAAATAAAAAAAAAAAATCAGCCGGGCGTGGTAGCACACGCCTGTAATTCCAGCTACTCGGAAGGCTGAGGCGGAAGGATCGCCGGAGCCCAGCAGGTCGAGGCTGTGGTGGCCGGGAGTGGCCACTGCACTCCAGTCTGGGTGACAGAGTGAGACTCCAACTCAAAAAAAAAAAAAAAAAGAACTGCTAGGGAACATGCTTTTGATAATTAATTAGTGTGATCATGCAAAGCTTCACTGTGAAGGTGATTTTTGAATGAAGATCTAAAGGAAGAAAAGGGTGGAATCAGGAGGATATATTGAGAAAGAACATTCTAGGAAGAGAGAACAGCAATTGCAAAGCCCTGAGGTGAAAACTTTCATGATAACCAAGAGGCTAAGGTAGCTGAAGCAGATTGAACTAAGTGGACAATGGAAGGAGATAAAGTGAGAGAGGTAATAATGCAAGGCCAGGTCACATACAGCTTGTCAGAAACTACAGGCCTTAGCTCAGAGTGAAACGAGGAGTTTTTGCAGTGATTAAAGTAAAGACATGGCATAATGTAACTAAAGTTGTAATAGTACTCCATCCCCTCATCTAGAAAGTTAAAATCAAAACGCAGCTTTTACTGAGAGCACAGGGTATAACATTCCCCAATGCTAAAACCACTGCCTGTGGGAAAGGTGCTCTGGAAGTCATTTTGACTCTAGCAAAACCCCAGGGAGATATGCGGATAAAAAACCTAAAAACTCCTTTTCTCAACTGTGTCAGTTATATACTTTGGTTGGTTAGGACTTAGACCTAACATTTTCATTCACCTAAAACTGAAATATAAAAAAACAGACACATAAACATGAATAACATGTTTTTTGTTTTTGTTTTTTGCTTGTTTGTTTGTTTTGAGTTGGAGTCTCACTCTGTCACCCAGACTGGAGTGCAGTGGCCGCTCCCGGCCACCGCAGCCTCGACCTGCTGGGCTCCAGCGATCCTTCCGCCTCAGCCTTCCAAGTAGCCGGAATTACAGGCATGCGCTACCACACCTGGCTGATTTTTTGATTTATTGTAGAGATGAGGTCTCGCTGCCCAGGCGGGTCTCGAACCTGCGGCCTCAGGCAATCCACTCACCTCAGCCTCCCAAAGGCGCAGGATTACAGGTTGAGCCACCGAGCCCGGCTTGTTTTTTTTTTTTTTTTTGAGTTGGAATCTTACTCGGTCGCCCAGGCTGGAGTGCACTGGCACACTCAGGGCCACCCCAGGGTGGACCTGCTGGGCCCATGCGATCCTTCCGCCTCAGCCTTCCAAGTAGCTGAACTACAGATGTACATTCTTACCATAGTCAACAGTATCGTGTCCTTGATCACAAAGGAATCATAGTAAGAGATAGTTGTACCCTATATTTAATTCTGAATTTGTCTATATTTAACCAGTAGTAGAAATAGGGTTAGAATCTCATTTAATCACTCTATAATGTTTATTACATATCTAGTATATGTAAGACACTGCTATAGGGTCTAGAAAAGTATCAGTGAGCAAAGAAACAAAATCACTAGTTTAACAGCCTTTACATTTTAGTAGTAGGATCCATAGAACTAGCAAATAAATAGTATTTTAACTACTGATAAATGATCTGAAACAAAAACAATACATGGTAAAGAAAATAGGGATTACTGGGGGAGAGTGGTTGCTAGTTTGTATATAGTGGGGGTGTGACATTTGAGCAGAGACCCAAATGAAATGAGGGAACAAGCTATCTGGTTATATGGAGAGAAAACTTTCTACGCAGGGAAAACCCCAAGTGCACCAGAAAGCTGAGCACAACATTTTAGAGTTAGGGTTAGGAATACCAAGTAGGAAAGTATTAAGTCAAGACCACAATAAATTCAAAGATGAGTGGTAGAAGATGATTTCAGAGAAGGAGCCAGAAGGTCAATCCTGAAGGGACCTGTAAGATATAGATTCAGGATTTTATCAGAATAAAATGGGAAGCCATTTCAGAGTTTTGAGCAGATATGTGGTGCTGTCTGATTTAGGTTTTAACATGACATTTCTGGCTGCTTTATTATGATCATATTAAAGACTGGGTTAAATGAACAGAAGCAAAAAGACTGGTTTGAAAGCTACTGCAATAATCCAACCAATAGACAATGTTTGAACCATTATGTTGTCAGTGGGAGGTGGTAAGAATGGAATTATTTCAGATATCTTTTGAAGGTAGATGCAACAAGATTTGTTAGTGGTTTGTGTGAAAACACAGAGGAGTCAATGTTAACGCCAAAGTTTTCCCTGACCATTTAGCAGAATGGAATTGCCATTGAGGGAGTTATGGAAGACTGCAAAAGACAAAGCTTGGTGGGCAGGCAGGGACATGTTATGGACATGATAAATATGAGATCCTATTTGAAACCAAGTGGAGTTGGTAAGTATGTAGTTGAATATTCAAGTCTGAAATTCAGGGAAGAGGTGAGATCTGGCCTGGAGCCATGTAGTGAGGACTCATGAGCCTATAGATTGATTGAATGTCATAAGAAAGGATATGCGGGTTCGAGACCAGCCTGGGCAGCGAGACCTCATCTCTACAATAAATCAAAAAATCAGCCAGGCGTGGTAGCACATGCCTGTAATTCCGGCTACTTGGAAGGCTGAGGCAGAAGGATCACCAGAGCCCAGCAGGTCGAGGCTGCGGTGGCCGGGTGTGGCCACTGCACTCCAGTCTGGGCGACAGAGTGAGATTCCAACTCAAAAAAAAAAAAAAGAAAGGATAAAATATCTTGTAAAATGAGTGTACACAGAGATCACAGATAGACGCTAAGTTAGGAAGAGCCTCTTAACAGGGTACTTAACCCCTTACCCCTCCTTCGCACATTATAGTGCCATGAAAATGTCATCTTCAGCTCCTTTGTCACTGCAATGAGGGAAACCTGGAAGTAGTCCAACACCAGTTCAATGCCAGCAAGAGTCAGTGGGATAACATCCAGGTGTTGCTACAACATGACTGGAATGCAGAACTAATAACCTGCAAGCAAATTGGTCAGGTCCTAAGCTTTCTCTCCTCTTCCTGCCTCTACCATATTTGTCCAAATTGCAGCAATAAATTATATGGTTGCTCTCTATATAAAACACTTTTAAGACTAAAGTGCACATGAAGATGAAAATAAAAGGGTGGCAAATTACATAGGGCAGATATAAGTTAAAGGAAAGATAGCATAGCAAATTTATGTCAGACAACATACAAGTTAAAGTGAAAAAAATAATATAAGACAAAGAGGAGCATTACCTACTGATAACAAGAAAAATGGATCAAGATATAAGGATCACAAGGACAACACCAGAGATAAAAAGACATTTCACAAAGTGTAGTTAGTAATATTAACACATTTCTATTGGAAACTGATAAGGACAGCAAAAAAAAAATCCCCAATGATTTGAAAAATTTAAAGGAAGTAATAAAGAATAGTAGATAAGAGCATAGACTCTGAAGGCAAATTGCCTGAATTCAAATTCCATCTCTACTCTCTGCTAGCTGTGTTGCTTTGGAAAAGTTATTTGACATTTCTTTGCCTCAGTTTTCTTCCCTTTGTAAAATGGAGATAATATATATCTTGCAGAGTTTGGATGCGGAATCAGTGAGTTATTATATTTAAAGTTTTTAGACACTAACAGACAATTAATTATTATTATTAATAAATGTGCATCACTTTATGCCCAACAGAGATTGCATGTTACTTTTCTTAGATTGGAAAATATAGTTTATTTAGAAAGTAAATTGGAGAGAGAGAGAAAGAGGTGATTCACCTCCCAAAGGTAGGGGACCACATCTTACGGAAAAATGGCTCAGTCATAGCTCATATAGCCATGTGACAAGACCAGAGAGCTTAATCTAAAGCATGGCTAGCATAGCTCAATGATCACATGGCCTGGCCAGAGCTTAAAGAGAAGCAATAGCCACATATTACATATGAACACAAATGGAACATTGACAAAATTTGACTACTACATAAAAGAAGTCTAAATAAAAGCATAATCCAGGATATGTTCCCTTGACCACAGTGAAATAAAATTAGATATCAACAAAAAGAGATAATAGGCCAGGCTCGATGGCTCAGCCTGTAATCCCAGCACTTTAGGAGGCGGAGACAAGTGGATTGCCTGAGCCCGCGGGTTCAAGACCAGACCAAAAAAAAAAAACAAAAAAAAAAGCTGACTCGCCAAAAAATGCAGTATCCACATCCTAATGATTTTATTCCCTTTACCCTAATCAACGAACCCAATTTTCCAGCCCCTCACCCTCCACAATTCCCTTAAAAATCCCAGCTCAAGGCTCTTGGGGAGATGGTCTTTGAGACATGAGTCCACCATCTCCTCAGGTTGCTAACTCTGAATAAGCCTGTTTTTCTTTCACCAACCCTTGTCTCTGGAGCTTGGCTTTCAAGCAATAAGCAGCTAAACCCGAATTTATTTGCATAAGGTTAAAGAATCATATAAAATTTTTATTATAAAGATGAATTTCACTGATAATATTGTCATACTTTTGCTTGCCACAACCTGTTAAAAAATCTTCCACCATTCTGTTTTAAGTTTTAATCTGCATGAGGTCTGTGTAAAAGTGGTTGAGAGAGGATAAAGAAGTGACATATGTTCCAGCAAGGATGGCTTTTATTGAACATGTATTTTGATCTAGTGTCAAAGATAAACAAAGTCAGGCACTAGTTTAAAGTAATAAGAACTAATTTTAATCAATAATATACAGTTGCATGCTTGGCTAGACTCTGGTGTGGCCATGTGCTCTCTGAGCTATGGCTGTCACTATGTTTCCTGGCTTTGGTCCCCTCCCCCACCTCAGGGAGGTGAATCTTCTTTTTCTCTCTCTAATTTATTTTTATTTTATTTTATTTTATTTTATTTTTTTGAGTTGGAGTCTCACTCTGTCGCCCAGACTAGAGTGCAGTGGCCGCTCCCGGCCACTGCAGCCTCGACCTGCGGGGCTCCGGGGATCCTTCCGCCTCAGCCTTCCGAGTAGCCGGAATAACAGGCATGCGCTACCACGCCCGGCTGATTTTTTGATTTATTGTAGAGATGAGGTCTCGCTGCCCAGGCGGGTCTCGAACCCGTGGGCTCAGGCAATCCACTCACCTCAGCCTCCCAAAGGCGCGGGATTACAGGCTGAGCCACCGAGCCCCGGCTTCTAATTTATTTTTAAATAAACTATATTTTATAACCTAAAATAATAATAATAATATACAGTTGTAATAGGGAAGAGTGTACATCTTAAACTGAACTCAACTTCGATTTGTACAGAGGTGACAGGCATTTTAAAGAAACAATGAGGATTAAGGAAGGGAAACACGGGGGCTTGAGCAGACGCAGGGGAAGTGCACATTTACAAAAAGCAGCAAGGGAAGTTGGTCCATGTAAAACTTACCTGGACTTGCTAATTGGATCTTATCCAAGTTAGGCTCCTACCCTCCCATAGAGACTAGAAGACAAGGGCCCTCTATCCTCAGGTGATAAATGAAACAAACAGTAAATTTCGTTGGTAGCTGTGAGTTTTCCCAAGCAGAAACTTAGGAGGCTGGATGCAGCACTTAGTTAATATAAACGATGTTAGCATTTGTTCAAGTCTTTTAATGGGCGTGGTAGAAAGTCAGAAGGCGGGGGGGAGGTAGGGAGCAAAATCATTTGTGCTGAGGATATACAATTTTATAGCCCAAGATTGAGGCCCAGTCAAAAAGAAGGCTCAGAGGAGCCTGGTTAGAGTTTGGTCAAGGAGTATATCCCTATCATTAGCAGAAGTTTCTTGAATTTGACAATCTTTTATAGGCTATTGTTCACCTCAGTCAAATTTCCCTGTCTTGTGAAATACTGAGTCTGCTAGATCGTGGTATGCTGAAATATGTTCAATGAATACTTTGGGGGGTTGGTCTTGATTTGTAGTGTTGGTTTCCATGGTGTATTTACTTCATTATGGCTAATTTCAATATACCAACCAGATGCATCTGAACACAGATTTGAGAAGATATGTGCCCAACTGTATCTCACAAGCTTGTATGAGCTGGCTCTAACACACCACTGCTGACAGATATTAATGGGAATTTTGTGCAGGAAGCAGTTACAGTTTTTAAAAAATTGGAAAATACTAGCTGAATTAAATATACATAGAAATGCTTACATTTCAAATGCCAGGCCGGGCACGGTGGTTCAGTCTGTAATCCCAGCACCTGGGAGGCTGAGGTGAGAGGATTGCCTGAGCCCAGGGGTTCAAGACCAGCCTGAGCAACTTGGTGAGACCTCGTCTCTACAATAAATCACAAAAACTAACCAGGCGTGGTGGCATGCGTCTAAAGTTTCAGCTACTTGGAAGGCTGAGGCAGAAGGATTGCCTAAGCCCGGCAGGTCAAGGTTGCAGTGGTCATGAGCATGCTACTGCACTCCAGCCTGGACGACAAAAGCGAGATTCCAACTCAAAAAAAAACAAATAAATAAAATAATAAAATAAAATGCCAAATTGCAATTTTGAGCTCCTTTTAGGTTTGTTTTCCTTTTAATTCACAAATAATAATTGCATATATGTACGGGGTACAATAAGATACCTTAATAAATGTACACACTGTGGAGTGATCAAATCAAGCTAATTAACAGAGACATCACTTTAAAGTATTTATCACTCCTTTAAGCGAAAACATTTAAAAACTCTCTCTTTTAGCTATTTTTAAATATACATTAACATACAACACATTATTATTAACTATAGTCACCATGCAGTGCAACTAAATTTTTTCTGTTTAACTGAAACTTTGTACCTTTTTAGTCTGAGATGTTTCTTATACATTTACTTGACTATTAAACTGGTTTTTTTTTGAGTTAGAGTCTCACTCCATTGCCCAGGCTGGAGTGCAGTGGCACACTCACGGCCACCCCAGTTTCGACCTGCTGGCCTCAGGAGATCCTTCCGCCTCAACCTTCCAAGTAGCTGAAACTACAGCCGCGCGCTACCACACCTGGCTAGTTTTTTATTTAGTGTAGAGATGAGGTCTTGCCAAGTTGCCTGGGCTGGTCTCAAACCTGCAGGCTCAGGCAAGCCACTCGCCTCAGCCTCCCAAAGTGCTGGAATTACAGGCTGAGCCACTGAACCCAGCGTAAACATTTTAACTAAAGTCCCTACTAACATCTTGTAGGACACTTGTGTTTGAGGGACCAAAGATTAGAAAAATCTTAGTCAATGTTTTAGTTGTGCTTTTTAACACAAAACTTTATATTCATCTAAATAAGACAATGATACAAAGAAATTTTTATTATTTATTTATTTTTGAGTTGAGGTCTCACATTGTCACTCAGGCTAGAGTACAGTGGCACGACCATAGCTCACTGTGGCTTTGACCTCTTTTTTTTTTTTGAGTTGGAGTCCCATTCTTGTCACCCAGGCTGGAGTGCAGTGGCATGCTCACAGCCACCACAGCCTCAACCTGCTGGGCTCAGGTGATTCTTCCACCTCAGACTTCCAGCTTCCACCTCTTAAGCTCAGGTAATCCTTCTACCTTAGCCTTCTGAGTAGTGGCACTACAGGTGTATGCCACCATACCTGGCTAATTTTTCTATTTTTATTTTTATTTTATTTTTTTGAGTCGGAGTGTCACTCTGTCGCCCAGACTGGAGTGCAGTGGCACGCTCATGGCCACCACAACCTTGACATGCTGGGCTCAGGCGATCCTTCTGCCTCAACCTTCCAAGTAGCTGGAACTACAGGCGCGCACTGCCACGCCTGGTTAATTTTTTGATTTATTGTAGAGATGAGGTCTCGTCAAGTTGCTCAGGCTGGTCTTGAACTCCTGAGCTCAGGCAATCCCCTCACCTCGACCTCCCAAAGTGCTGGGATTACAGACTTGAGCCACCACACCCGGCCTTATTTTCATTTTTTGTAGAAAATGTTCGGTTGTTAAAAAGTGTAGAGATGATTTCTCACTATGTTGTCTAGTCTGGACTCAAACTCCTGGTCTCAAACAATCCTCCCACCTCGGCCTCCCAAAATACTGACATTATCGTCATAAACCACCACGCCCAGCCTACAAAGGACTTTTTAAAAGTTAATTCTCCCTTTTGATTCTACCTTCCTGAATTAATGTTAAGAGTTTTAGAAAAACACATTGCTCTGCAACTTTACAAATATATTCATCTTATTGTAAAATAAAACACAGAATCAGCAAGCCACACAGAACAAATGTATGACTTAGTACAGTGGTTCACAAACTTTAGTGTGCATCTAATCACTTGGAGGGCTTGTTAAAAGGCAGACTGCTGGGCACCATCTTGAGAGTTTCTGACTCAGAAGCCTGAGGTGCGGTTTGAAGATGTGCGTTTCTAGCAATTTCTCAAGAAATGCTGATGTTGTTTATCTGATCCCACGCCTAGAGAATCTTTAGTTTAGTGAATTATTGTAAGATATACATCCTTGTAACCTCAATGCAGGTGAATGACTAGAACTTTCCAGCCATCCTGGAAGACCCTCCACATGGCCTATTTCAATAAGAGCACCTCTATCCCTTCCAAAGTAATCAGTATCCTGACTACTGTAGTAATCACTTTATTTTTAAAAATTTTTATTGGCCGGGCTCGGTGGCTCAGCCCGTAATCCCAGCACTTTGGGAGGCTGAGGTGAGAGGATTGCCTGGGCCCGCAGGTTCAAGACAAGCCTGGGCAACTTGGTGAGACCTCGTCTCTACAATAAATCACAAAAACTAGCCAGACGTGGTGGCATGTGTCTGTAGTTCCAGCTACTTGGAAGGTTGAGGTGGAAGGATCGCCCAAGTTCAGCAGGAGGAGGCTGCGGTGGCCGTGAGCGTGCTGCTGCACTCCAGGCTGAGTGACAAGACTGAGACTCCAATTCAAAAAAAAAAAAATTTTATCACCCAATGTGAACCCCTAGACACTAAAGATTAACCATGCCTATTTCTTTCTCAATTTAATATGCCTCTTCAGTTATTAAAAAGTGTTTGTTAAAGAACCCTGGACATGAAGTCCTCAAAAGCAAATGCAACAAAAGCTAAGATTGACAGGTGAGACTTTATCAAACTGAAAAGTTTTTGCATAGCAAAAGAAACCAAGAGAGTAAAGAGACAATTCACAGAATGGGAAAAAAATATTTGCAAGCTATGCATCTGACAAAGGTCTAACATCCAGGATCTGCAAGAAACTCAAACGAATTGAAAGGAAAAAATACAAATGGCCCCATTAAAAAGTGGACAGTCACTTCTCAAAGCACAACATACAAGCAGCCAACAAACATGTGAAAAAATGCTCAGCCTCACTAATCATCAGAGAAACTCAAATCAAAACTACAATGAGGCCGGGCGCAGTGGCTCATGCCTATAATCCCAGAACTTTGGGAGGCTGAGGTGAGAGGACCGACTGAGCCCACAGGTTCGAGACCAGCCTGGGCAACTTGGTGAGCCCTCATCTATACAATAAATAAAATTAAAAAAAAAATTAGCTGGGCACGGTGGCACACGCCTGTAGTTCCAGCTACTTGGAAGGCTGAGACGGAAGGATCTCCTGAGCCCAACAGGTCGAGGCTGCAGTGGCTGTGAGCATGCCACTGCACTCCAGCCTGGGAGACAGAGTGAGACTACAACTAAAAACAAAATACAAAAAACAAAAAAACTACAATGAAATGCCACCTAATACCGGTAAGGATGGCTTTCATTATAAGACCAACCAAACAAACAAACAAACAGCAACAACAACAACAAACAACAACAACAAAAAACAAGAGGTGCTGGTGCAGCTGTGGAGAAAAGGGAACACTTCTACACGTTGTTGGTGGGAATGTCAGCTAGTTCAACCTGAGTGGAGAGCAGTGTGGCTATTTCTCAAAGAACTAAAAATTGAGCTTCCATAGATCCAGAAATCCTTCTTCTGGGAATATATTCAGAGGAACATAAATCACCCTACCAAAAAGACACCTGCACATGTAAGTTTACTGGAGCACTATTCACAATAGCAAAAACATGTAACCAACCCAGATGCCCATCAAAAGTAAACTGGAGAAAGAAACTGTGCTACATATACATGATGCAATATTATGCAGTCATAAAGAAGAACAAAATTGGCTGGGCTCGGTGGCTCAGCCTGTAATCCCAGCACTCTGGGAGACCAAGATGAGCGGATTGCCTGAGCCTGCAGGTTCGAAATCAGCCTGGGCACCTTGGTGAGACCTTGTCTCTACAATAAATCAAAAATTAGCCAGGTGTGGTAGTACACACCTGTAATTCCGGCTACTTGGAAGTCTGAGGTGGAAGGATAGCCTGAGCCCAGCAGGTCGAGGCTGCAGTGGCCATGAGTGTGCCACTGCACTCCAGCCTGGGCGACAGTGAGACTCCAACTAAAAAAAAAAAAAAAACAAAAACAAAATTATGGCCTTTGCAGCAACATGATGCAGCTGGAGACCATTATACTAAGAAAGCTATCACAGAAACAAATAACTAAATACCACATGCTCTCACTCATAAGTGGGCCCTGATTACTGGTCACACAAGGGTGGAATTTGCAGACTCTGGCCACTGCTAGGGGAGGGAGGGGTACACATGGCTACCTGGTCCACTATCAGGGGAAGAGATGGTCAGCTAGAAGCTCAAACTTCACCTGCATGCAACTTACTTATGTGGCAAATCCGCACTTCTCTAAAATTAAGAAAATAAAAATAAAAAACAGCCTGAGCAACAAAGTGAGATCTTGTCTCTACAGTAATTCAAAAAATTAGCCAGGTGTGGTGGTGCACACCTGTAGCCACAGCTACTTAGGGAGGGAGTGGCGGGAGGGTTGAAGTGAAAGGATCACCTGATTCCAGAAGGTCGAGGCTGCAGTGAGCTGTTTGTGTGCCAGTGAGCTGTTTGTGTGCCACTGCACTCCCACCCGGACATCAGAGTGAGACTCTGACTCAAAAACAAAACAATACCAAAACAGCCCGGTCATCTGACCAAAAAAGTTTCTTTTGTTTTCATACTCTTGCTATAGTTTAATACATTCCTTTATTCTCCATTTTTCTTTCAAATTGGCATCCGGATCTAGAGGCTTGATCAGATTAATATGCAACAATTTAGCAAGAATAGAAGTGATTTTGAGTTTCTTCAGCAGAAGGCACCTAAGGTCTGGTTTTGGCTATATTTTTAAATCAGTTTTCTCAAGGTATAATTTACATTATATATAGTCCACCAATTTTAAATGTGATATTTAATGAGTTTTGATACAAATATAGAGTCAAAACCCGTAACCACAAAAATGATACAGAATAGATTCATCACCCCAAAAAGTTCCCCTATGTCTCTTTGCAGTCAAACCCCTCTGACATTCACCACCTCCTGAAAACCACTGATCTGCTTTGTCATTATAGTTTTGTCTTTTCTAGAACTTTAAATAAATGCATTCATACAGGAAGAAACATTTGCATAAGAAGCTAGAAAAATGATGATACAATAAACCCAAATAGAAGGAAGGAGAGAAATAAGACAAGGGCAGAAATCAGTAGGAAAAAAAAAAAAGTAAGATGCTGAAACAATAGGCGTGATTAGCAAAGGTAAAACCTGATCCTTTGAGAAGATTAAATAGTTAAGCACAGCTCTTATAAGTCTGGTTCAAGTCAAAAACTTGGACAATAAAAATAAAATTCCTGTGCCGGGCTCGGTGGCTCAGCCTGTAATCCCGAGCCTTTGGGAGGCTGAGGTGAGTGGATTGCCTGAGCCCACGGGTTCGAGACCCGCCTGGGCAGCGAGACCTCATCTCTACAATAAATCAAAAAATCAGCCGGGCGTGGTAGCGTGCGCCTGTAGTTCCAGCTCCTTGGAAGGCTGAGGCGGAAGGATCCCCGGAACTCCGCAGGTCGAGGCTGCGGTGGCCGGGAGCGGCCACTGCACTCCAGTCTGGGCAACAGTGAGACTCCAACTCAAAACAATAATAATAATAAAAATAAAAATAAAAATAAAATTCCTAATGGAAATGGTAAATTGTCTACAAATATGTGAGATGAAAAATACTAAAAGGAGCCAGGCGCAGTGGCTCACACCTGTAATCCCAGCACTTTGGGAGGTGGAGGTGAGAGGATTACCTGAGCCCAGGGGTTCAAGACCAGCCTAGCTAACTTGGCAAGACCTTGTCTCTACAATAAATCAAAAAATTAGCCATGGCACATATCTGTAGTTCCAGCTACTTGGAAGACTGAGGCAGAGGGATCACCTGAGCCCAGAAGGTCGAGGCTGAGGTGGCCGTGAGCATGCCACTGCACTCCAGCCTGGGTGACAGAGTGAGACTCCAACTCAAAAAATAAAAAAGATAAAATAAATAACTAAAATGATATTTAGAACAGCCATCTGCCAAAACACTTGAAAAATTTTATGAATAAGATCATAAAATAATTTTTTATTTTTATTTGTCATAATTTATTTATTTATTATAGAGTTGTGGGGTACAAGTGAGGATTTACTACATAAGTAGGTCGCATGTAGGTGACGTCTGGGCTTCTAGGTGGCCTTCACTCCCTTTGGTGGTGGACCAGATACCCTTTATGTTGTCAACAGCTGCTGATCCCACCCTTGTGCTAATGTGACTAGTGTTCAGGACCCACTTATGAGTGAGACTATGCGTTATCCAGTTCTTTGTTTCTGTGATAGTTCACTTAGTATGATGGTCTCTAAGTTGGTGCGAAAGTCATGATTTTCTTCTTTTTTATGGCTGCGTAATATTCCATCATGTATATGTACCACATTTTTTTAGAGGACATACAAGCAGACAACAGACACATGAAAAAATGCTCAGCCTCACTAATCATTAGAGAAATGCAAATCAGACCGGTCTTGGTGGCTCAGCCTGTAATCCCAGCACTTTGGGAGGCCGAGGCAAGTGGACTGTCTGAGCCCGTGGGTTTGAGACCCACCTGGGCAACCTGGTGAGACCTTGTCTCTACAATAAATAAAAAATGAGCTGGGTGCAGTGGCGAGCGCCTGTAGTTCCAGCTACTTGGAAGGTTGAGGTGGAAGGATCGCTGGAGCCCAGCAGGTCGGTGCTAGGGTGGCAATGAGTATGCCACTGCACTCCAGCCTGAGTGACGGAGTGAGACCCAAACTCAAAAAAAAAGAAAGAAAGAAAGAAATGCAAATCAAAACTACCACGTGATACCATCTAACTCTGGTAAGGATGGTCATCATTAATAAGTGAAAAAACAAGGCCGGGCGCGGTGGTGCAAGCCTGTAATCCCAGCACTTTGGGAGGCCGAGGCTATGGATTGCCTGAGCCCAGGGGTTCGAGAACACCCTTAGCAACTTGGTCAGACCTCATCTCCCTACAATAAATCAAAAAATTAGCTGGGTGTGGCAGTGCACGTCTGTAGTTCCAGCTACTTGTAAGGCTGAGGCAGAGATGGCCTGAGTCCAGTCGGTTGATGCTGGGGTGGCCGTGAACGTGCGACTGCACTCCAGCCTGGGCACTGGAGTGAGACTCCAACTCAAAAACAGTCAAACAAACAAAAACAACAACAGGTGGTTGCGGAGAAAAAGAAATGCTTTTACATTGTTGGTGGGAATGTAAGCTACTTCAACCTCTATGGAAAGCAGTGTGTCAATTTCTAAAATAACTAAAAATTAGCCTTCCATACAATCCAGCAATCATTCTGGGAATATACCCAGAGGAACATAAACCGCTCTACCAAAAAGACACCTGCACAGGCATATTTACTGCCACACTATTCACAATAGCAAAAACATGGAACCAACTGTGCTTCCCATTGAAAGTGGACTGGATAGCAATATTTTAAATGCTAAATTGGCAAAAAAGAAGTAAAAATCTTACATAGACAAAAAACAATAAGTAAATGATATTGTAATAACAAATTTCTCCCTCTATACTTTAACCCAGGATTTCTCTAACATCAGTTTGTTTGACATGTTAGACTAGGTAATTCTTTGTGGGGGGTTATCTTGTACTTTGTAGAATGCTAACCAGCATTCCTGGCCTCACCCACTAGATGCCAGTAGCAATGTCATCCACAGTTGACAACAAACCATTGCCAAATGTTCCTTGGGAGACAAAACTGCCTACCTTCCCTGTTGGGAACCACTGTTTTAAGCCAAAGGCCAAGACCTAGAGAGGTTACAGGTAAGTTCCACCATAAATTTTTTTTTTTTTGAGTCAGAGTCTCACTCTGTCACCCAGACTGTAGTACAGTGGCATGCTCATGGTCACTGCAGCCTCAACCTGCTGGGCTCAGGTGATCCTTCTGCCCCAGCCTTCCAAGGAGCTGGAACCACAGGAATGTGCCACCACGCCCCGGCTAATTTTTTTATTTGTTGTAGATACGAGGTCTCGCCATGTTACTCAGGCTCAGCCCTGGGCTCAGGCAATACTCTTATCTCTGCCTCCCAAAGTGCTCAGATTATAGGCATGAGCCACCGCTCCCAGCCAACCACCAATTTTTTAAAAAAACAAGTAACTCACTCTTACACAAGTTTTTACGGATGACGAAAAATGAGATAATCTCTGACATTTATGGGGATAGTATAATCTTGAAACAAAAATTGGCTAAGAATGATTTGTATCCTTTATTAAAAAATAGTAAATGTAAGCAAATGTTTTCCTGAGTTTTGTGATTCATTCTAGCAAATTATCAAACCTGAGGAGCGGGTCATGGTAACCTCCAGCTGGTTAGTCAGAAGTACAGGAAGCCCAGACTTGCTATTTGCATCTGAAATAAGTAATCTCAAGACTTAAGTTTGCAGAAGGAAAATGGCATCCTACCAATTAAATATGATGAGTTTGAACAATCTTGTACTCTGCTTACGTTTTGTTTAGGCTATTTAAGTGAAAACTAATAACCAGGTAGACGATAAGTTGATAGAGAGACAGACTGTCCTAAAAAGTTGCACCATAGCTAATCTTAAAGAGCAGTTCATCCAGAAGTTTCTTATTTTTTATTTGGGAATATATTGACTGCTTTTGTGGTTAAATGGTTTCATTTATCGAATTTTATTTTTCTTCAGTTCATATTTACATCTGTTTGCTCTCTCAAGCACAAGGCTCTGATGAGAAGAAAGAAGCAGCATAGGTGGTCACTCAGTAGCAGACAGAATCAGTTGATTCTTTAATTCACAAACTTCAATCAGTGAAAGCTAATACTTGGAGACCCAGATAAATAGCAGTGGAAATTGCATTGCAGGAATTCTAAAAATAAAATTTTCAAGATGTTTCTTTAAAGTGGTAGTCATGACAAAACAGCACACCTAAGACACCAAACCCAGAGCAAAGCAAATATTTCCCTGCCACGTAACAAATGCATCGTCTGACAGTTGGGGCTTGATGAAGGCTCCAATGCTCTTTACTCAGGTTAGTGTTTTAAAACTACAAAAGAAAAAAAATTCTATCTTCCTTTCTTCTTAAATTTCTTTTTAGTTTATAAGCAGGTGACCATATGGAGAAGGCCTATTTTAAAAGCTGCAAGTCTTTTAGTCTAAGGGCTTATTAAAAACAGGAACCAATCTTGGAAAAAACATTCAGGCACTGGACATATGTCATGTATTAACATTCAACTCACTAAGAAAATATCAGCTTTTCTTTGGCATAGATTTGATGTAAAAAAAAAAATTTCTGAAGACTCAATAACCTGAACAAATTCATAACAGATTAAAGAAAGAGAAAATAATATTCCCTCAATGTCTTATTAGCTACCTTACCAAAAAATAACTTCTAAAAATTAAGTCTTTTCCCTTTGTAAACAATAGCTCAGATGCACATTAATCCCCACAGGAAGCTGTTAAACAGGCGAGTTCCAAGAGGCCTGCTAATAAAAGGTATTTTTCAGTATTTTAACTACATGTCACTGTGAAAGGGAGCAGAGCTACAGTGTATCCTAGGAATAATCATGGTCAAAAAGCTAACATTTCCTGAGCATTAACCTTGGGCAAGGTACTCTACTCTGTTAAATGCTTTATTTGAACCTATGGTGGGTGCTCAGGAAATATTTATTGAATTGTGTAAATATCATATGTAAGCATTTTTACCACCTGGAGACATATATCTAATTGCTATAATAATATATTAATATAGATATTGCTACAAATATTTCCCAGATCAGTCCAGTGGTATTCAGAGATATGAAGACACTTGTCCAAGGTCAAGTGCCTTGTATCATTGATATACAAAGAAAAGTATATACTTCGTGTATACAATCTGATGAGTTTGCACATGTACCAACACTCATGAAACCATCACCACAACCAATGTAATGGACATATTGACATCTTTCAAAGTTTCTTTGTGTACCTTTTTTTTTGTGCGGTAAGAATACTTAACATGGAATCTACCCAATCAACAAATTTTGAAGTGCGCAATACCATATTATTAAATACAGGCACTGAGTTGTTCGGCAGATCTCTATAATTTATTCATCTAGAACACAAATATTATACTCATGGAACAATGGCATAATAAAAAAATACATATTTTGAAGTCAGGCATGAGGCTCACCCCCGGAATTCCAGCACTTTGGAAGGCTGAGGCGGGAGAATTGCCTGAGTCCAGGAGTTCAAGACAAGCCTGGGCAACGTTGTGGTGCTTCATCTCTACAAAAAAAATACAAAAGGCTGGATGAGGTGGCTCAGCCTGTAATCCCAGCTCTTTGGGAGGCCAAGGCGAGAGGATTGCCTGAGCTCGGAGGTTCGAGACCAGCCTGGGCAACTTGGTGAGACCTCATCTCTACAATAAATCACAGAAACTAGCCAGGCATGGTGGTATACGTCTGTAGTTCCAGCTACTTGGAAGACTGGGGTGGAAGGATCACCTAAGCACAGCAGGTCAAGACTGCGGTGGCCATGAGCATCCACTGCACTCCAGACTGGGTGACAAGAGTGAGACTCCATCTCAAAAAAAAAAAAAAATACCAAAGCATTAGTCAGGCATTATGATGCACTCCTGTAGTCCCAGCTACAAAGGGGGTTGAGTTGGGAGGATCACTTGAACTCAGGAGGTCAACGCTGTAGAGAGCTGGGATTGTACCACTATACTCCAGCCTGAGTGACAGAGTGAGACCTTGTCACAAAAAAAAAAGAAAGAAAAAAGAAATAAATATTTTTGTCTCTGCCCTTGGTTCCTGACACAGAGCTCCTAAAACCCTTGTAATTTCCTTAGTAATAAGCGTACTAGGAGTATCTTTTGTTCTAATATTTGGTCTTTGATCCTAATTCCTTTTAAAAAAAATTATTTTCTTTTTTCATGTTCTTTTAAAGATGCGGGATACAATTCGGGATTAGGTATAAAAGTGGACATCATGCAGGTAAAGTTTGGGCCTCCCTTTGGTCCCCACTTTGCATGGTTTAAAGTGGTACCCTTATTGATGCTATTCGCCATCCCCTACCTCCTCCCACCCCCACGTCCTGGCAGTATTCTGCTACTGCCAATCCCTTTCTTAAAGTATTTTGGTAAATGTTGAGGGTCCGCTTATGCGTGAGAACATGTGGTACTCTGTTCTTTTTTCCTGTGATAGATCATTGAGTATGACAGACTCTAAATGCATCCAAGTTGCTGCAAAGTCCATATGGTTGTCCTCCTTTATGGCTGTATGATATTCCATCATGTATATGTACCACATTTTTGTATCCAGTCCAGTTTTGATGGGCAGCACGGTTGGTCTCATGTTTTTGCTATTGTGAATAGTGCTGCAATAAACATGCGTGTGCAGGTGTCTTTCTTGTAGAATGATTTCAGTTTCTCTGGGTATATTCCCAGTGGGGGGATTGCTGGGTCACATGGAAGAACAAATTCTAGTTCTTGTAGGAATCACCACACTGTTTTTCATAGAGATTGAACTAGTTTGCATTCCACCAGCACTGTAGAAACATTCCCTTTTCTCCACAACCTCGCCAGAATTTGTTGTTGTTTTTATTAATGATGGCCATTTTTACTGGGATTAGGTGGTATCTCAGTGTGGTTTTGATTTGCATTTCTCTGATGATTAGTGAGGCTAATCATGTGTCTGTTAGCTGCCTGTATATGATTCTAGTTCCTGATATGGAGTTTCGAATCTTGGATTGCCTGGTGATAGAAGTATCTTTTGTTCTAATGAGGCAACTCTTAGTGGCCTCCTGGATGGGGACTGGCTACCAGAAAAATGAAGTCATGACTAGAACCTGGAACTTTCAGCCCCATCACCTATTCTCCAGGGAGGGGAAATTATGGGAGAGTTAAAAAATGATCATGCCTATATAATGAAGTTTGCATAAAAATCCCTAAAATATGGAGTTTGGAGCTTCCAGGTTTGTGTATACATAGAGGTACTGGGAAGGTAGTGTGCCTGAAGAGGGCATGGTAGCTTTGCATCAATCCTCCATACCTTGTCCTACCCATCTCTTCCTTTAGGCTATTCCTGACTTGTGTCTTTTATAACCAGCTAGTAAATGTTTTCCTTAGTTTTGTAAGCCATTCTAGCAGATTATCAAATCCAAGGAGGGGGGTCTTAGGAATTCCCAATTTATAGCTTATCAGTCAAAATTATGGGAGGCCCAGACTTGGTTTTGGCATTTGAAATGGGGGGCAATCTCATAGAACTGAGCCCTTAACCTACGGGGTCTGTACTGACTCTGACAGTGTCAGAATTGAGTGGGACACCCAGTTGGCACCAGTTGGGAAGTTGTGAATTGGCTGGTGTGGGAAAAATCCCCACAAGTGGTAGCTAAGAGTGGTAGAGTGGAGAAAATAGTGAGTTTTTCTTTTAAAATGGAAATTCCCCACTCCCCCGTCCCCAGCCCCTAGTTATTGTGCTCTCTGCTTTCATGAGTTTGACTATTAGAGATACTATATGCAAGTGAAATCATGAAGTATTTGTCCTTCTGTACATTACACTAAGTGTTTATTTCACTTAGCATAATGTCTTCTAGGTTCATCCATGTTGTCCCAAATGGCAGGATTTACTGTACTTCTTTTGAAAGACTGAATACTATCCCATTGGGTTACATAGCATATTTTCTTTATTCATTCATCTATCGATGAATATTTGAGTTGTTTCCAATTATCTATTTAAACTGCCCCAAAATTCCATTAGGTTAGGTTTATTTTCCCCATTCTATACAAAAGAACTGAGTTTAGGGATATTAAGAATTTGCTTAGTCACCTAGATATCAAATGAGAGCGCTAAGATATAAATTATACATATCTGAGGCTAAGGACCATGTTGGTAAGCGCTAGACTACAGCAGGAGTTAGTAAATTAGGCAATTGTCTACATGCACACATACTTACTTTCCTAAATTCCTTTTCAATACTGTCCATAACACTGGGTATCCCTTATATCTTTTCTGAAATTCCTACAATTTCTAGCTCATTCAAACAAATGAGGATGCATTATTTAGAAAATACTCAAGTTTAAATGCTTAAGTATTACCTGGGACAACACATCATCCAAGTTTTACCATCAGATTGACAAGTTTTCACATTGGAAAAGAAGGAAAAATATATATAAGGTGTGCATTTGGGGGTGCAATATAGATCAAAAGAGATTAAATATGAAGAATACCATTTAGAATGCTACTGTTAAAAGAACTGGTGACAGTCTAAGTGGGTGCAATTGGAAGGGAGAGAATGCATAGGAGAATAATTACGAAAAGTATGTGAAAAGTGTCATTTAACTGGACTCGGTGGCTCAGCCTGTAATCCCGCGCCTTTGGGAGGCTGAGGTGAGTGGATTGCCTGAGCCCGCGAGTTCGAGACCCGCCTGGGCAGCGAGACCTCATCTCTACAATAAAATTAAAAAAAAAAAAAAAAATCAGCCGGGCGTGGTAGCGCATGCCTATAATTCCAGCTACTTGGTAGGCTGAGGCGGAAGGATCGCCGGAGCCCAGCAGGTCGAGGCTGCGGTGGCCGGGAGCGGCCACTGCACTCCAGTCTGGGCAACAGAGTGAGACTCCAACTCAAAAAAAGAAAAAACAAAAACAAAAACAAAAAAAAGTGTCATTTATAATGTAATTGTCATGTAAATATTATCGAACTTCTCCACATGCTAAATTGAGATATGCATAATGGCTGAAACAAAAAAATCAAGTGTTTCTCCATTTTTTTAAAAAAAAAGGAATTTAGGGGTCCGTTGCTGTAATCCCAACAATTTAGTAGGCTGAGGCTGGAGGATCACTTGAGGCCAGGAATTTGAGATCAGTCTGGGCAACACAGCAAGAGCTCATCTCAGCCAAAACCCAAAACCCAAAACCAAAAACCAACCAACCAACCAAACAAAAAACCCACCAAGCATGGTGGCATGTGCCTGCTACTGCAGAGGCTGAGGAGGGAGAAACATTTGAACCCAGGAGTTGGAGGTTACAGTGAACTAGGATCTCACCACTGCACACCAGCCTGGGTGAAAGAGCGAGACTCTCTCTCTCTTAAAAAAAAAAATGTATTTTTTTTGTGTGCTACCTATGAGGCTAAATAAATAAAATCAGGTATGACCTTATTATGAAGTTATTTATACCATTTATCTTAAAGATGGCCTCCACTGGGAGAACAAAAAAGATTGAATTTATAATATTTTTATCTATTGCCTTTGGTGTGCATAAGTCACACATTTCGATATAGAGTGTATGCATATTGATTGTAGCTTGACCTTAAAAATTTATCATTTACTCTCTTACCATCACCCTTCATGATAGATGTTACAGCTAAGGGTCTAGCAGCAATTTCATTATAGACCCCACTTTGCAAGGTTTCATAAATAAGCTGTCAAAATCTACTGCAGGCTATGAGATGTTTTAGTTTGCATATCCATATTATCATTTCAGTTCCATATTGTGACTTCCATCCATCAAATACAGCATCATTTTTCATTTTCAAAGGCAGTTCTTATAGGAAACCATCTTAATGACCAGCAAGTGAGGAGAAAATTTGCGAAGAGAGGGGAACAGTATTAAATCCCATTCCACACTACCAAAATAAATAAATAAACAAATAAATAAATTGAATGAATGAATAATGTATGTTTTATTCTGTGACATACAATACACAGTTGAGGTTTACAAATGCTTATAGAATTAATCCATAAGCATGTAAATTTACTATTTATTAATGGCCAAGCACAGTAAGTATATGATTAATGAATAAATGACAAGTAAGTTAAATGTTCTGTAAGGTAATTTTAAGACTGTCCATGGCCTCAATCAGCTTGCTATCTAAGAGGGAGAGATACTCATATCCAAAACATTCTCATAATAATCCTGCTTTTCTCCTGTTCTGCTTGGATTCAAGTCTTTTTCTCTGTATTAAACATGTTTACATTTTAGCAAGTCCCTTTATTTCATTATATTTATGGATCTTTATCTACACAATGTTCACCAATAATATTTACCCTATATATAGGGTTCTTAAGAGAATTCAGTGAGATAATATGTATAGGAATCTCTCTGTGTACTGTAAAATAAAAAGACATATGTCCACACAAATGAAACGTGATACATTAGGGATAGTAATAATAGTAAGAGTAAAAGTTAACTGTCTACTGAACGTATATGGTTAATATTTTAAAGTTTCTATGGATAAGTAAATTGGGTTCCCACAAAATTCATGTCTACCCACAATCTCAGAATGTAATCTTATTTGGAAATAGGGTCTTTGCAGATGTAATTAATTAAGACTCTTGAGATAAAATCATCCTGGATTTAAAGTGGGCGCTAAATCCAACGACTTTGAAAGGGAAAGGACAGGGATATTTGGACACAGTGACATAGAGAAGAAGCCCATGTAATAGAGGAAGCAGAGAACTGGAGTGATTCAACTCCAAGCCAAGGAATGTCAAGGATTGCCAGAAACCACTAGAAGCTGGAAGAGGCAAGGAAGGATTCTTCCCTAGGGTCTTTAAAAGGAATGTGGCCCTGCCTACATTGATTTCAGACTTCTAGCCTCCAGAACTGTAAGAAAATAAATTTTTGCTTGTTTTTTTTAAGCCATTCAGTTGTGATAGTTTAATAGAGCAACTTTAGGAAACTAAATGGTAGATTTACTTGCTTTGGGAAAATATGCATTCTTCAGTGGATAAAAAAATATCCTGGGATGCCTAAGTTAATGAATCTTGTTGAATTATCTGAGGGCCAGGCCTAGGCTCTGCCTTCGAATGTAGAGACAGTGCTATAGGTATCACCAGCCATTCCCAGTCCCTTACCACATAATATGGTTGATTGCTGAACTACATATACTTAGTACAAAGTACTACACATCTGCACTGAGTCCAGTGTTTGGTAGAATGATGGACAACTATGGTGTCATGGAAAAAAGCCCTGTATTCTGAGTCAGAGACAGAAAAAAAATATACTGCTTATTAAAAATGTGGCCTGTGGCTCACGTCTGTAATCCCAGCACTTTGGGAGGCCAACGTGAGAGGATCGTCTGAGCCCACAGATTCGAGACCAGCCTGGGCAATGTGGTGAGACCCCTCATCTCTACAATAAACCAAAAAATTAGCTGGGCATGGTGGCATGTGCCTGTAGTTCCAGCTACTTGGAAGGCTGAGGCAGAAGTATCGCCTGAGGCCAGCACGTCGAGGTTGTAGTGGCCAGGAGTGTGCCACTGCCCTCCAGGCTGGGTGACAGAGTGAGACGCCTACTCAAAAAAACAAAACAAAACAAAAATTGAACTGACACTTTGGGAGGCTGAGGTGAGAGGATTAACTGAGCCCAGAAGTTCGAGACCAGCCTGGGCAACATGGCAAGCCCTCTCAGTTCTACAATAAACTAACAAACAAATAAATAAATAAGCCAGGCATGGTGGTGTATACCTGTAGTCCCAGCTACTTAGAAGGCTGAGAAGGAAGAATCACCTGAGCTCAGGAGGTCCAGGCTATGGTAACCATAATTGTGCCACTGCACTCCAGCCTGAGTGACAGGGTGAGACTCTGGTTATAAAAAAAAAAAAAAAAAGTGAACTGAGAAGTCACATTATTTTGACCTTGTTTTCTTCATTTATAAAAAGAGTGTAGGCCTGGCACAGCGGCTCAAGTCTGTAATCCCAGCACTTTGGGAGGCTGAGGCGAGAGGATTGCCTGAGCCCAGGAGTTCAAGACCAGCTTGGGTCACTTGGTGATACCTCATCTCTACAATAAATCAAAAAATTAGTCCGGCATGGTAGTGTGCGCCTGTAGTTCCGACTATTTGGAAGGCTGAGGTGGAAGGATCACCTGAGTCCAGCGGGTCGACTCTGGGGTGGCCGTGAACTTGAACACAGTCGTAAATCCTCCCCTTCACATTTCACATTTCCTGTTCTTCCATCTTTCACTCACCCCCATTTTTCACAGTAAGGATACTGAACACATCAATTTTGTGTGCGTGTGTGTGAGAGTGTGTGTGTGTTGGGGTCTCACTCTGTCACCCAGGCTAGAGTACGGTGGCATGATCATGGCTCACAGCAGCCTTGAGTTCCTGGGCTTAAGCAATCCTCCCATCTCAGCCTTCTGAGCAGTTGGGACTACAGGTATGCACCACCACACCTGGTTAATTTTTTAATTGTTTTTGCAGAGACAAGGTCTCACTATGTTGCCCAGACTGGTCTCGAACTCTTGGGCTCAAGTGATCTGAACACATCATTTTTAAAAGGTTTGGGATTAATCAACTCAGTGACAATTATAAAAAACTAAGTTTTGCCCAAAAAGCAATGAAACAAATATAATGTCTGAGGATGTGTATGGTTATTATTTGTAAAATATTTTAGTTTTTTTTGGGGGGGTGGTTGAAGTCTAACTCTGTCACTCAGGCTGGGGTGTAGTGGCATGCTCACGGCCACGACAATATTTTAAATTTTAGTATGGAAAATGAAAGACAACTGCTCCTCAACCCCACCACATTTTATGAACTATTCACCCAGAGTGGATTCTAATATTAATTTGAGGTGCCTACCATGTTTGCTACGTATGTGAAAAATACTATGCATGACTTGAGGCAAAAAAAGGATTGCTTTCTGAATGAGAAAATGATCTGTTAATCTCTACTGAGTAGATATGTAGAAGAAGTAATTAAAGAACACTATAAGACAGCGGCTAGCCGGGCTCGGTGGCTCAGCCTGTAATCCCGCGCCTTTGGGAGGCTGAGGTGAGTGGATTGCCTGAGACCGCAGGTTCAAGACCCGCCTGGGCAACTTGGCGAGACCTCATCTCTACAATAAATCAAAATTAGCCGGGTGTGGTAGCGCACGCCTGTAGTTCCAGCTACTTGGAAGGCTGAGACGGAAGGATCGCCAGAGCCCAGCAGGTCGAAGCTGCGGTGACCGGGAGCGGCCACTGCACTCCAGTCTGGGCGACAGAGTGAGACTCCAACTCAAAAAAAAAAAAAAGGCAGCGGCTAAATATGGGGGGGACCCAAACAACGGAATTTATTTATTAAAAATTGTGTTTTTATTCTTACATGTTTAAACTTGTCACCTTCAAAGTACTCTCCGTTTGATGCAATACACTTATTGAGATGCTTTTTCCACAGCTCAGAACAGCTTTTGAACTCATCAATTTTGATGCCTTTTAGTTCTTCCATTGTTTTTTGTTTCACCTCTTCCTCATTGGCAAAATGCTTCCCATTGAGGACTTTTTTCATCCAGAAAAAATTTTTAAAAGTTGCTGGGAGCAAGATTGTGTGAATAGGGAATGTAGGGCATGAGGGTCATTTGGTCAAAAACTGCTGAACACTAAGCACAATGTGGGCAGGTGTGCTGGTAAATCACCCATCATAAATGGGCAAATGTGTTGAAAGAATCTCCCAAAAAATTTCAATGAAGTGGAATGTAGCCTCTCACAACAACGCTAACTGGACACTGATGCTGATGGGTTCTTAGCACACTTACCTAGCAGGGGAAGCCTGTACTACAGGGGGCCCACCCTACCCACAAAAGAAGTCAATTCCCATTTTCAGGGGTTGCCCCTCCTATAGCAGGCAGAAATAAACCATTTCCTCATCTATGCTAGATCCATGGCTAAGGACTTTATAACAAAAGACAGATTGAAAGGAGAGAAACATGCAAATGCATTTAATATAAGGTTTATGTGCCATGGGAGTCTTCGGAAATGAAGATCTAGGGGCCAGATGTGGTGGTTCATACTTGTAATCCAGCACCCTGAAAATCCTAGGTGGGAGGATCACTTGAGGCCAGAAGTTTGAGGCCAGCCCAGATAACATAGTAAGATGCCCATCTCTCCAAAAAATAAAAAATTAGCTAGGTGTAATGACACACGCCTATAGTCCCAGGTACTTGGAAGGTTGAGGCGGAAGGATTGCTTGAGCCCAGAAGTTTGATGTTACAATGAACCAAGAGCGGGCCCTGCACTCCATCCTTGGAGAGAAAGCAAGACTGTCTCAACAAAACAAAACAAAACAAAACAAAACAAAACAAAAAACAGGAAAAAAGAGAAATAAATAAAGAAGAACTAAAAAACACACAAACAACCAAAACGAAAACCAAAACCAAACAAAAACAGAGAAACCTGCCAATTTTTATGCTTAGGTTTGATGAAGAGTGGACAGTTATGGAGAAGTATGATTGGACAAAGGTGGTATGATCTAAAGAGAGGGGGAACTTTGCAAGGTCTGTTGGTTAAGGTTCGTCCCTGCGTCCAATGTCTTCAGATAAGAATGTTTTCTTTCCTCTGGGAAAAGGGAGGGTATCTCTCACAGGAATATCTTCTGATCTGCTTCACGAGAAGAGGATGGGAGGAAGTCAGTGAGTGACTTTCCCAGGTTTTGTGACCTGCTTTGGGGGAGAAGGTGGGAGAGACCTTCCCGTTTCTTCAGTTTTCTCACATGCCAAGGTGCCATTTTTGGGGGGTAGCATATCCTGAACCACATCGGTACTCTGCACTGATCTTTTAGAAACTACAAAGACGATCTGTTAGACGATCTGTACTTTTTGTTACAGAATTTTAAAGCCTAGTTTTAGAATCATTGTCTACATTAGATTGTTTTCTTCTCTGTTTCATATTGTGACTCCCCATAAGCATTCCCCACTTGATATACATAAAAGACAAATGACTGAAACAGAAGACCTTGGGGATGGTATGAAATGGTTCCAACATGATTAAAAATAAGGTAGAATCCTTCTGCTCTCTTTGTGTTTGTATGTATATCTGTATGTCACAATTAACATTTGGAAATTGTTGACATTGCTTAGACTCATTTTCGTGAATTCTTAGCATTGATAATAGATTCTTTATTGTTTTTCAGGGGAGGAAGGCATAAAGTAATAATAGGTAGAAATGTCACTTCTTGTTTTGTTTTGCTTTTGTTTTTGTTTTTGTTTTGAGTTGGAGTCTCACTCTGTCGCCCAGACTGGAGTGCAGTGGCCGCTCTCGGCCACCACAGCCTCAACCTGCTGGGCTCCAGCGATCCTTCCGCCTCAGCCTTCCAGGTAGCTGGAACTACAGGCACGCGCTACCACGCCCCGGGTAATTTTTGATTTATTGTAGAGATGAGGTCTCGCCAAGTTGCCCAGGGGGTCTCGAACCCGCAGGCTCAGGCAATCCACTCACCTCAACCT
>JAPVLO010002686.1:0-30723 GCA_027257055.1 Cephalopachus bancanus | reverse complement strand
TGTGTGTCGGCTCCGTGAATCAAACGCTCTGACCCCACATTAACTAATTATCTAAAGCTATTTATTTAGGCCTTCAATTCACAGCATACAATATTTTATATGGCTTATTGCCATACCGATGTATAGAAACAAAAATGGACTACTCAAGAGTGAGTTTGCCATAATAGAGATATAAATGGTTACTTGCTCTACCTATGACATACCTATACTATACTATACCTATACTATAAAAATCTTTTTCATATACTCCTTCTGCCTTAGTGGCCATGCTCTGCACTAATAATCACATTAATGGATTAGATCAAGAGGTGATCACATAACCCAAGGATAGGCAACTCCATCCAATAAACAGACCTGCAACCATATTTGGCTTGTAGCATAAGAAAAGCTGGACCAATTAAATTCTATTTTCAGAGATAAAAATGGGGGAAACTGAAACAGAGCTTGTTAGCTGTTGGGCTGAAAGTGGAAGGATGTCATGAAGTTGAGTAGGGGTCACGACAAAGCATGTTGATGAAGGAACAGGAAAGATATAGAGATGAGAGGGAAAGGAATTCATAGAAAGAACAGAGAAGATAACTGTGGTTTCTTTGTCTCACAAGGGTGAGAAAATAAACAATAATGAAGCAAAAAACAAAAAACAAAAAAACTCTGGAACTTAGATAAATGGTGGACATGAAATCAGTGGCTTATGCATGAATAGAAAATCAGAAACACTCCTTCCATCCTCCTGCTACACCGTGAGCCCTTTGAAGGAAGGGACTATATCTTATTCGTCTTTGATTTCCTTATACCTTGTATAGAACAGATAACCAATAAGTAGGAAATATAAAATTCAGTTATCTATGATGAATGCAAGTCATCAAAAGATCAGATAATATAGTTTGGTGGATCCTGACCTTTTCATCATTTAGGACTTTTTTCTATATTTATTTCCATAGACTTTATGTTTTGAAAAAATATTGTCTAAGTCTTTAAAGAATGTCTAGATAAGTTATTAGAATTAAGAAGAATTTAGCTAAATTCCAGGATACAAAATAAATACATCGATTGAATCCTATATAGAAAACAGATAAAAAATGAAATTAAAAATACTATTCAAAGTGTCAGACAATAATAAATATGAAGTATCAGAAATAAATCTACAGAAAAATACTCAAGACTTCTATGATTAAATAAGAACATTTCAAAAAAAATTTCATAGATGAATGTTTTGAAAGACCAAAATGCTGTGTCCAAGCTCTGCGCTTTCAGCTTGCATGGTTTACATGTCCTTCCAGAACATGCATAGAAGCTTGTTCTCACTACTCTAATAGACATCCAGGGATTATAGTTATCAAGAACTGAAGGGCTTAGGATTTTATTTTACTTATAAGCTAATAAATGAAACTACTCATGCCATGAATGCTGGCACAGACATGAGACTATTGAGTCAGAGACAGAGGACTTTATTACACATGGCACAGCAAGTAGCACAAGCTTCATGTTGATTCACATCAGTTCCTTCATGCCTCTTAAATCCCACAGGAGAGACGTAAGCAGTGTTGGGAGGGCCAGGTAGACACTGTGCAAGGAATAAGTTGCTTTGTGGCTGAGGAGCATTCAGCTTGGGGAAATTGCTGATTTATAGCAAGCAGAATCAACTCACATCCTTGCCTGTGTGCAGACTGGAGGACCTGGGTGCAGGTGTTGCTCTTTAACATGGCTCTTCTCTTGGTGTTAGCTAGGATTAAGCCCCAGAGCACCTGGACCATCTTCCCTAATCCATCCAGTAATGCTCTTTGTCATCTCTCCTACTCCAAATATGAGTACTCTCTGGGTTTCAGGGTACGCCTTTCTCTCCAAAGCCCAATTCTCCTATTTTCTTTGCTGAGTGACCTTGGTGACCCATGGTGTAGTGCTTCAAACTGGAGTCCAATTTCCTAACTATCAAAAATTCTGAAAGCAAGGAAAGCTCAGTCTTCAAAATTCAGGCCATCTCATCTTGTACTCTCTAGAAGGGAAGACAAATATTTGCATTTTGCTCTGGGAGAGGTCGTTCCCTGAGAATGAGCTGAGTACTCCTAATACAATAAAGGAAAGGGTTTTTTGTTGTTGTTGTTGTTGTTTTAGGGCAGTTGCATTTCCTTATTTAAAAATCTAATATTTACATACTGTTTTACTTGCAACCAAAATAGTTCTCATTTACCCACAGCACAAGTTATATTGATAGTGTGAACTGTATATTGTCAACTTTTAGCTCTGAAAACCATGGCTTTATCTTCTTTCCCAGGCAGAGTAGCCAGTTCAGAGCCCATAAATATGGCTGTAGGACAGTTTTTCTTTTTTTTAAATTAATTTTTATTATAAAGATGTGGGGTACAATTCAGGTTAGGTATACAAACATTGATCATGTAGGTACCATTGTTAATGAGGTATGCCCCTCCCTCCCTTAGCAGTTTCCCCTAACTGCCAATCCTACCTCTTACCATCTATATTAGTTTCCTATTGCTGCTATAACAAATTACTACAAACTTGGTGGCTTAAAGCAACACACAGTTATCTCATAGTTCTGCATGTCATAAGTCTGCAATGGGTCTTACTGGGCTAAAAGCAAGGTGTTGACAGGGCTGCATTTCTTTCTTGAGGTTCTAGGGAAGAGTCAGTTTCCTTGCTTTTCTAGTTTCTAGAGGCTGCCCACATTCCTTCGCTCCTGACTTCCTTTCTCTATCTTCAAGATCAGCAACAGTGGGTCATGCATGTTCTCATATCTCATCACTCTGACATCTGCCTCCCTCTTCCATTTTTATTTTATTTTAAATTTAAGTAGAGACAGTGTCTCATTATGTTGCCCAAGCTGGTCTCGAACCCCTGGGCTCAAGCAATCCTCCTGCCTCAGCCTCCCAAGGTGTTAGGATTATAAGCATGAGCCACTGCAACCAACCTCCCTCTTCCATTTTTAAGGATTCTTTTGATTACCCACCCACATAAACCATAATAATCTCTCTACTTTGAGTTCAGCTGATTAGCTATCTTAATCCCATCTGAACTTTCATTCCTTCTTGCCATGCAAGATCAATTATTCACAGGTTTCAGGGCCTAGAATGTGGACATCTTTAGGAGGCCTTTATTCTGCCTACCACTGACAAAAGCTCTCTAGCTTTGTGCTCTGACTTAAGGGGCAATCTGGATGAGACAAGACTTATTTAGGAAAAGGTAAATAACAATAGAAGTTTTCACAGGCTGCTGGAGATGTAAGAAAATGAGAGAAACTCTTGCTATGAAAATTAGAAGAGGGTGTGGTGTGATGACCGAGGTTGTCAGAGAAGGCTTCCTGCAAGAGATGGAACTTGCTCAGTCTTAAAGAAAGGGCAAGACTTGAATATTGTTTCTGAGCTGAATAAGTTTTTCCTCACACACTTTTGAGGGCACTTATAACAATGTAGCAGTTGTAACATGAAAGTACTCATTGCTATTCTGATGATGTCTCCATAAGGCTTAAAAAGCACCACACAGTTACACACACCAGCTTATTTGATGCTTACCACATCCCTGTGACGGAAGCAGGGAGGACAGGGACCACATGAACCTTTCCTTCATTGAGTCCCCAGGTCCCTTTTCAGGCCTAGGGCTGTTCCTCATGTTCTTACTTACGTGCAGTCCCAAGGATACAGACTGTTTTCTCTCCTTTTGGTGTCTGTCCTTCCAAGCCTAGATGCAGAATGAGCTAGGGATCCCCATCATCATCATCGCAGCAAGAAACTACGGGGTGCTTTTTATATGTTCGGCAGTGTTCTAATTGCTTTACACAATTTAACTCATTTAATTGTCACAACAACCCGTTTTATGAATAAGTATATGCAGAATGAGACAGTCTCTCTACCTCTCCACTTTCTTGCTGCCATTGAAGTCAAGCACACAGCTCACTTAATTTGAAGATTTGTCTGCTAAAAATCTGGAGAAAGCAGGGGATAAAACTGACAGACATAAAGAAGTGACAAATGTTCCATAATCTTACAAAGTTTGTATAATAATGATCTCTGATATGTAGTTTCTGTTCCCCTTGGAGGGAAAATATATATATATATATATATATATATATATATATATATATTGGGTTCAGGGCCTTTGCTTATATTTTCTCAGGGATCAGCAAGAATGCATGGAGTGCTTTTTTGTATGTTAGGCAATGTTCTAATTGCTTTACATATTTTAACTCATTTAATTGTCGCAATAACCCATTTTATTGACAAGTATAATGAGACAGGCTACAAATCTAGGTAGATTGGCTCAGAAATCTGTTTCTAACCACTATACCACACCTGCTTCACTGCCTCATCCCTAGTACCACTTGGCCTTCTTACTGTCAATATAGGATACTATCTGGACACTTTCTCCACAACAAACTAGCACAGTAAGTTACAGATGAAGAATCTGAGACTGAGAAAAGTTGGGTTTTTCCAAGGTATTAGTAGTGAGTGGGGAGCTGGAGTCAAATCCAACTCCATCACAAACCCTGTTGTCTTTATTTTATTTTTTTTGAGTTGGAGTCTCACCCTGTGACCCAGGCTGGAGAGCAGTGGCACACTGCAGCCTCAAACCTGCTGGACTCAGGTGATCCTTCCACCTCAGCCTTCCAAATAGCTGGAACCACAGGTATGCACCACTACACCCGGCTAATTTTTTGATTTATTGTAGAGACAAGGTCTCACCAAGTTGCTCAGACTGGTCTCAAACCCGTGGGCTCAGGCAACCTTCTAGCCTTTGCCTCCCAAAGTGCTGGGATTATAGGCATGAGCAACTACGCCCAGCCCATAGTGTCTTTAAGAGAGGCTATTCTGGTGAAGATATGGTCCATAGAACATGTGGCTGCTCTCTTGTTAATAAAACCTGAGAGGCAGGGAACTGGGAGGAAAGAAGTTTATTTCTGAATTTAGAATTCAGGGGGACAAGCTGGTATAGATACCAAGGCCAGCTCAGCTCCTTGGTTTTTACGTTCTGTATTTATAAGCATAAACATTGAGGTTTGCTATTGATTCACATCAAACTACGTGATTTACAAAGCATTCTGTAAAATTCCAGTTTCAATTGCATTTTGTCAATTATAACATTCATTGTCTGCATATTTTTGGTACCTATTACCGGGAGCCTATAATTTAGTTTATCAGTAACTCTAAGTAAAAGTGCTAGTGGAACTTATTACAAAGTGGAACATATACCATTAATCAATGGTAAAACAAAACAAAAGTGTACTGGTTATGTTTACATGATTAATATAATTATATTTCTAACTTTAACTATTGATCACAAGGATGAATAACAAGCTATTTCACTACCTGTGTGACTAAAACCATGGGGTGTGGGGCTCATTCTGTTCCAGGGAAGATCAGCACAGTCTTATGATTCTAAGGACTGCAGGTGCATGCAGGGCAGTAACCCTAAGCAATCTGACATTTTTAATAGCTTTTTGCCAGTGAGAGCTGGTTCTGGTCCAACATAGTAAAAAGAATTGACTTCAAACAATTCCAATGCATTAATCTCTCTTATCACTATGGGATGTTTCATTTTTGGACACTATAACCAAGGCTGGATTAATACCTTTAATGACTCTAATCTCTAAAAAGAAAAAGATGTCCTTCCAACACCATCCTCTATGGATTCACATTAAAAAATAATTATAAAAATTAAAATAAGGCAAACTATCATTTTTCCTATCATGACTACTTAAATTTTTCTTTTAAAGATACTAACCATCAAATCTTTTTAAAATTCTTTTTTTTTAAATTATGAGTTCACATTTTTCCCTTTCTTTCTTTTTGTTCCCTTTAAAAATTTTTTTATTTTAAAGATGTGGGGTACAATTCAGGGTTAGGTATACAAATGTTCATTATGCAGGTACCCTTGTTGATGAGGTGTGCCCCGCCCTCCCCCCCCCGCCCTGGCAAATTCCCACTACTGCCAATTCTTTTCTTATAGTATTATGACAATTGTTCAAGTTCCACTTATAAGTAAGAACATTTGATACTCAGTTCTTTGTTTCTGTGATAGATCACTCATTATTATAGACTCTGGTATTTTAAGCACATGTTTACACTGTTAAGTAATTCAACCTTCTGTGTTACATATTAATTCCTGGAAGAGGTGTACAAGAGTTCTAACTGTAAAGGCAAGTTTGGGACAAATGATGATGGCCACACGATTCGGAAGAAGACAGAACAGGCAAGTTAGGGAAGGGCTTTGTGTTTACAATTTACAAGACTCCATCTACCATGGGTGGATCAACCGTCTACAGGAAATCTTTCAAAAAGACTGCAATCTATGGTATGCCTGTGGATAAGTTACTGATGACATTTAAGTACTTCCTCCAGATCTCCAGGAAGTAGTCAACCTCAAATTTGATAAATGTTATATAATCTATAAACCTGGGAAATGCAAACATTAAGGTAATCAAGTGAAACAATACAGGGGAGGACTATTATAATGTTTAGAGCCAATAAAAGGAAAGTAATTCTTGGAGAATTTACAAAAAAGGGAGATTGTTAAAATGTTTTATTGTGTCTAGTACTGCCCAAGAGAGAAAAAGTCTCAGATTTCAAGCATGAATATCTTAGTTGAATTATCTGGTATAATCTTATTTTGAAAAAAGACAATTGAGCTTGCTGCTGCAGCTTAAGAATAATATTCCATAGAGTTATTCTGACTATCTTAGCATAATTTTTGTGCTCACCAACTTACTAATTTACTTCCTAGTACTCTGACATTGGGAATGAGGGCCCCTACTCACAGACACAAGGGTCCTATCAGCATGGCATATATAATTCTTTAGGTAATACATAAATTGCCATCTAGATTATAGATTATTCTGTATGAATCACAAATCTCAAAGTTGGAAGATACTTAAAGGACCTATA
Organism: Cephalopachus bancanus; assembly: GCA_027257055.1. NCBI lineage: Eukaryota > Metazoa > Chordata > Mammalia > Primates > Tarsiidae > Cephalopachus > Cephalopachus bancanus. The sequence goes on along the minus strand of JAPVLO010002686.1, from coordinate 23,833 downwards.
GTAACCATCCATCTGGTGCTGATATTTTCCATACAAAATAGCTGACAAGGGGTTGTCCATCTTTCCTTGAGCATTTCAAGGTAATAGGAAACTCATTACCTCTTTACTTCTTTAAACACTTATGTTGGAAAAATTTTGCTTTATATTGAACAAAAATAGTATATTTCCAGTTTGTTCCTTGGGTCCACATATAACACAATCTAAACCTTCTCAAAAAATAAATAAATAAACAAACTCATGTGTCTGACTAAAGCTTTTCTAGGTCAAATTCCCTAAATTCTTTAACTCCTCCTAATATGGGATGCTTTCACATAGTTACATGTCTTGGTCACCCCCCCCATGGGCAGTCTTTAGTTTCTCTTTTAAGACATGGTCTTGGGTATGGTCAAGTGCCTCATGGTCAAGTATTTTTGTAAAATTTGCAAATTGTAAGATATTTTCATCACAAGTGATTAAGACAACTATCTCTTTCCACTCCAACGTTCCTCTGTCACACTTCCCCTCATGTCAAGTGATGCCAGTGTAACCATGAGCATTTCTGGAATACATCTAAGGGGTTGTTGTGTTGGTGATATATTTAGTTTGGGTTTAGGAGAATGTGTACATATTCTTTGGTTCACTGACACCTCCACATGTAGTTAACTGATTGCTAGCTGCCGTAGTGTAGGAATGGCTTCCAGAATTACTCCTACCACCAGCTGGGCCAATTTCATTTGGCATTGTGACATGAAGTTGCAGGTGTGTTAGACAGCTAATGAAAATATTATTGTTATGAGTTTGTGATGCAGCAGATATTTTTTCAGTTTTTTACAATAAATATAAAATGTGTTATGCGTTGAGCTGTACTCTCATGATGAGAAAATATTAGGGTATAGAAATTATACCTCAATAAAGCTCTTAAAAATATGCTGCGATTTCTTTTATTATTTGAAATAATTTTTTTGTGCCTAAAGTCAAGTAAGAAACTGTAGCTTGGCATCCACAAAAACTACACCCAACTTTCTACTTCAAAGAAAAATGAAAGAATTACACAGGGAGGTAAACATCACTACCTTTGTTCAACATTGTACTGTTGCGGGAAAACAGAGAGATTGTGACACTGAGGCTGGCTTAGGAAGCACCATTTTATTGGCGCTGGCATGACTCAGCAAGCTAATAATGCTCCAAGGCTGAGCAACTTGGAGAAAGATGAGAAGGGTTTTATATGTTAGTTTAGGTAAGGGAGGGGGTTGGGTTGTATGGCTATACATTTTTATTTGGAATTTGCAAGGTTGTATTCAGCAAAAACAGTTTTTCAAAGAACAAATTGTTTCCAAGATATACATCACAAGCAGGGGTTGTAAACTGATAACTTCACAAAGAGGGGATGTTGGGGTGGGGAGTAAGGTTGTGAATCGATTACCATCTTGCACTTACAGGAAAGCAGCTTGTGGCTATTTGGTTTTTCTCACACCCCATGTCTAGCAGGTTTGGAGCTTCCAGGTTGACTTTTTAAAAAGAAAAATTTTTTAACTGTTTCTAGTCCCTCTCTGCCACAGTACAAGAAGTTCTAGTGGATGCAGTAAGGCAAGAAAAATAAATAAAAGTTGTAAGAGTTAGGAAAAAAGAAATAAAACTGTGATTAGAGCAAAAATTGTGATTGTTTATAGATAATCTAAAAGGCTAAATACAGAAATATTCAAATTAGTGAGTTTAGTAATGTTGTTAGATATAAAAATCAACATGCAAAAATCAGTTGTGTCTTTATATAACAGCCATAATTACACATTAAAATAGTTGGGCATAGTGGCTCATGCCTGTAATCCCAACAATTTGAGAGGCTGAGGTGGGAAGATCACTTAAGGTCAGGAGTTTGTGACCAACCTGGGCAATAGAGTGAGACCTCAACTCTAAAAAAAAATTAAAATATATAATTTACAAACCCATAAAAATATATAAAGTTCTTAGAAATGAATATAACAAAGGAGATGAAAGAGGAACTTGATTATAAAATTAACATAAATGTACAAAAGGCCAAGAATAGCCAAAACAATCTTTTTTTTTTTTCTCAAACCATAACAGTGTTTATTAAGATTTTGGTCAAATACACTAAGGATGTGAGTCTCACCTACTCTCTCTCTCCATCCCTCAGAAGCATCACTGAGGGCTCCTGCCCCACTCCCATATGCACATCTATAATCGTTCTTTTTTTTTGAGGTGAAGAAAGAAAAGTTTATTTAAGTAAATTAGAGAAAGAAAGAGAAGGGAGAGAGAAGATTCACCTCCCCAAGGTGGGGGAGGAGGCCAAAGCCAGGAAGCAAGGCGACAGCTATAGCTCAAAGATCACATGGCCACACCAGAGTCTAGCAAGGCAACAGCTGCTGGCCGCTTGTGGTTGAGCCCTTTTAACCATTCCCCTTGATGAGGGAAGATCATTAAGGTGATTGGGTGGTGGTCTGCTCCACATCATCATGAAGGGGCAGGCAAGTGCAGGTACTGATGTCAGGTGATGGACAGCAGGCAGATGGGTGGGTTAGTCACATGATTGCTGCCATGGTGGGGTTTATCTGTGTCACATAGGTCACAAAGGGAAGATTAGGTTAACTTGGGGAGTTTGGGCCTGGAGGGATTTTTCCTGCAAGAGACTTGTTAGACATTTGCAATCCACAAACTCCTTGATCAAAGGTGGTTGTATGATCACTTTTATGACTTTGGCCAGCCAAAGGATGATCTTTGACCTTTGACCTTGACAAGGTTAAAGTTTACTAGAGATTTTTATGCTAAGCCGTGAATTGAAAGGTTGTGCTGTTCTGGTCTTGCATCTGATGGAGATTTGCCAAGAGGGGATGGGATAGGCTGCTGCTTGTCCCGCAGTAGAATGTCTGAATGCTTTCTAACAGCTATGCAGAGGCGAAAAGACTAAACTAAGAATAAGCTAAGTTTCTTCTAGGTTTCCATAAGTACCACCTTTCATTCCCACCTTTTGCTATTTTAAAAATATTCTTATTTGTACATGGGAACAGGGACAAAGGTCAGGCTTCTGTAGCTGTTTTCTGCTACACATGGGATGTAGAGCTGTCCCTACCTGTCCAGAACAAGAAGAAGGGATGAGAGGATAGGAGCCTATGGAGTGAAGTATTTTTATTATTTGTATCCACAGTATTAACTATAAGAATTAATATTATTATAATAAAGGCCATTATAGCCACTGTTATAACATAGCAAATTTCTGATGTCTAGTAAAATGTATTTACAGTTAACCCAGTGGGTTGATACCAACTACAGGAGTACAGGCAGTTCTCACTGTTGCACCAGTAAATTTCTGAGTCCATATGTAGACTTCCATCCCTGAAGCTTGTCTTTTAGATTTTTTGGATTGTAATAAGAATTTATAGACAGTTATAAGGAGTTTTATTAATAATGACTTAAACAAGGAAATGCAGCTACTTTGACAAAGTCCAAAGAAAAATTTAAAACATTAGAGACATGTAGTTAGGTTGTAGCTTAAATTGAGAATTTAAAACAGGTAAACATTGGGAAGAAAAAATGGTTTCTTTTGTTTTTATAATAGGTTTGACATACCTTTACAATGATTGATATGCTAGAGGGTGAATCCCAGGTTATTTTGTTAGTTATCCTATGTTGGATTACTAATCCTTGTGTCCGGTTTGCAGGTAACTCAAGAGTGTGCAGTAGGTATAGTTCCTGAGGACTTTTTTTTAGCTAACCCTAGAGAGACTGAATTGAGAACTTGAAGAGTTTAAATGTGGCAGAGAGGGGCTAAAAACAGTTAAAATTATTCCTTTTTTTTTTTGAGTTGGATTCTCACTCTGTCACCCAGACTGGAGTGCAGTGGCCGCTCCTGGCCACCGCAGCCTCAACCTGCTGGGCTCCAGTGATCCTTCCGCCTCAACCTTCCGAGTAGCCGGAATTACAGGCATGTGCTACCATACCCGGCTGATTTTCTTTTTGATTTATTGTAGAGATGAGGTCTCACCAAGTTGCCCAGGCAGGTCAAAATTATTCCTTTTTAAAAATCAACGTGCAAGCTCCAAACCTGCTAAACATGGGATGTGAGAAAACTTAGCCGCTTTCCTAGAAATGCAAGATAGTAATCGATTCACAACCTTAGCATCCTTTCTTTGTGAAGTTATCTGTTTACAACTCCCTGCTTGTCATGTATACCCTGGAGACAACTTATTCTTTGAAAATCTGGTTTTGCTAGATACCACCTTGCAAATTCCAAAGAAAAATGTATAGCTATATAACCCGACCCCCATCTCTTACCTAAACTAACACATAAAACTCCTCTCCTCTTTCTCCAGGTTGTTCGCCTTGGAGCATTAGACCTCTGAGTCACACTGGTGCTAATAAACTGCTACTTCCTAAGAGAGCCTCAGCATCATGGTCTCTCTGTTTTCCCGCAACATAAGTAGTAAAATTTTTAAACGCATAATGCTATAACACAGGATTACAGTAGTTATTGCAAAAGTTACTTATTTAGCCAAAGTGATAGTGCAAAGATTTTGGAAAGAAAAAACTCAATTTTTGTAACACAGTGGTGGGGGGGCTAATTGAATTGTCTATTCCTTTCTTCCCCTTTGTTGTTTAAAGGAGAAAATTCGTCTGGAGATTGCTAATTAGACATACTTGAAAGGCCCCATTCAGCCACAACGAGGAACCTACCCTCTCCAAAAGCTAAGCCTAGGCGTGGCCCCCACCTAAAATGGCGCTCCCACCTAAAAAGGCACCCCAACAAACTAACATGGAGGTTCGGACAAGGCTTTCCAGGTTCTTCTTCCACAACAAAGCCCACCGTTCCTGTACCCGCAAAAGCCCCCGCCAATCCCCAAAATGCCTCACCTGCCAACCAATAGGTAACCAACAGGTTGCTTTAAATTCCTATAAAACCTGCCACACCCCTGCCTCCACGCTGCAGCCTGATTCTCAGGTTCTGTAGCCATCGCTTTCGTCTCATTAAATCTCTTGGCTTTAACGGGTGTTGAGTCTTACTGCACGCCATCTTCTTTCATTGGTGCCGTGACTCGGATCAGGGATTCTCTTGCCCTAAGGCAGGACCCCGTCCCAGCACCGGTGGGACTCACCCCTTAAGGCCTTCACCCATTCTCCTGAATGCCGACGCTACATTCACCACCTGCCTTCGGATTGGTAAGTGTCCCCGTACTGAAAACCTAAAACCTTGCCTGGGATAATCGGAGGAAACTGACCGTTGATCGTCCGGCAGCTCCTTCAGCCCTGGGCAAGGGGGGGCCACACCCCGCCTAGGTCTTTATGACCGCAGCGGACCCGTATTGGTTTTCCCTCGGCCGCTAGACATTTCAAGCCTTCCCTCCATCTGGTTTTGAGTAACTTTCTTGTCAAAAATCCCAGTACCGGGTTGCCCTTAACCCCTCGATTCTCCAGGAGAATCCGAGTCTACAATAATGACCTGTGATGACAGGTTTTATTGTAACCCTCCTGTTCCTCAGTGGTCACTTGTCCAGGGGACGCCCTGACCAGCCCCCACTGCTAACATGGGAAACTCGTCATCACTTCCAGCTGACTCCCCCCTCAAGTGCCTCTTAAATAATCTCTACACTCTCCTCACTCCCGATATTAAGCCTAAGCTTCTAATCCACCTCAGTACCCAAAATTGGCCTACCTATCCCCTAGATAACCAAAGTAAGTGGCCCCCGCATGGGTCCCTAAATCCCGACATTATTCGGGATCTCTATAACTTCTACGAGTGTTCAGAAAAATGGACAGAGATTCCCTACGTCCAATCTTTCTCCCTTCTCCAAGAACATCCCCGCATCTGTCTCTCTTGTAAACCCTCTCACCTCCTCTTGGCTAAAACCCCCTCCTCTCCAGCCACCTCTCCCAACTCCGACTTTAGCCCTACGGATGAGCCCCCTCTGTATCGAAAACCCCCCCCAACCTCAGCCGCTCCAAGCCTCACCTACCCCTGCCGTTCCTAGCCTCTATCCACCCCCCCTTGTAGTCCTCCCGTAACCTGCTCTAAAGCTAATCCTACCACTCTCGCACCTCTCCACAAAGTGGCGGGTGCTGAAGGCATTGTCCGAGTCTAACCCAGCCACCTACACCAAGGAATTCCAATACCTTCTCCAGGCTTACAGCCTCGCCTTTCATGACATTTTCATGGTACTCTCCAACACTCTTCTCCCCGAAGAACGCAGAAGGGTCTGGGAACAGGCAAGGACGTATGCAGATGAGGTCCACCAGACCTCCCTAACACATCCCCTTGGGGCAATAGCAGTCCCAGACCAAGACCCTGAGTGGGATTATAATTTCCCAAATGGCCTCTGGGCCAGAGATCAATTTTCCACCTGTCTCCTTTCCGGGTTAAGGAGGGCAGCGCAAAAGGTTATTAACTTTGAAAAGCTGCAGGAAATAATCCAGGAAAAGAATGAAAACCCCTCCTTCTTCCTCAACCGCCTCACAAAAGCCCTCCAACAGTTTACCAACTTAGACCCTGAATCTCCGGATGGACGACAACTCCTTATGACTTACTTTTTCTCTCAAAGTTATCCAGACATTAGGTCCAAACTAAAAAGGCTAGATCAAGGGCCTCTTACACCCCAAAATGAGGTTTTGGCTACCGCCTTTAAGGTGTACCACAACCGAGACGAAAAGGCTAAGCGACAAAAATATCAAATGCTAGCTCAGGCTCTCCGCGGGACAGACACTGGCTCCCGCAACAGTAAAGGAGGCATCCAAACCAAAAGTGACCAACAAGGGCCCTGTTTCAAGTGCAGCAAGGAGGGACATTGGGCGCGAGTCTGCCCTAACCCCAAACCTCCATCAAAACCTTGCCCCAAATGCAACCTTCTGGGACATTGGGCGGTGGACTGCCCCAGCCCCAGAGAGGAGCAGGGTGAGCCCCCAACTCCACCCTGGACCTACTTGGCATGGCTGCCTTGGAATGACGGGGCCCTGGGTTCCCCCACCTGGCATATATCTCAAATGCTCAGGAGCCTAGGGTCAAAATTACGGTTGTTGGACATCCCATCCTCTTCCTGTTAGACACTGGAACCACTCTTTCTGTCCTGTGGGAGTTCTGGGGGCCAACCTCACTGTCTCGGTCCCTGGTAGTCAGGGTAGGGGGCCAAACCATTATCCCACACATAACCCCTATGCTAACATGCATATTCGCTAATATCCCATTTACCCACTCCTTCTGGGTCATGCCTCAATGCCCCGTACCCCTTATGGGAAGGGGCATCTTGGCTAAATTTCAGACATCCATTACTTTTAACCCAGCGCTGCCCTCGCTAACCCATCCCCAACAACGCCCTTACTCCTCCTTTTAGCCTCTACCCCTACAACCCCCTATCCACAACCCACCTCCCTCCCCCACTCGCCTCGATGGTCAACCCACTGATTTGGGATATACACACCCCTTCATTAGCCCAATGCCCATCTGTTCACATCCAGTTAAAAACCCGTCCACCCACCCTAGTCAGCCACAATACCCCCTCCCCAGGGCCAGTCTGCTAGGTCTACAACCTGTCATAAAAACCCTGCTACAGAAGGGGTATTTGAGACCCACCAACTCGCCTTACAATACTCCCATTCTGGCCATAATAAAACCCAATGGAACCTACCAGCTCATCCAAGACCTCCAACAAATAAATGCAGCCGTTCTCCCCATCCACCCGCTAGTCCCCAACCCCTATACCATCCTGTCCACCATTCCTCCAACAGCAACTTATTTTTCAGTCCTAGATCTCAAAGACACATTCTTCACCATTCCCTGGCAGCTGACTCCCAAGACATTTTTGCCTTTACCTGGACCGACCCCGTTTCCTGCCACTCCCAACAACTCACACGGACAGTCCTCCCACAGGGATTTCGAGATAGTCCTCACCTCTTCGGTCAGGCACTGGCAGCAGACTTCACACTCCTATCACTCTCAAAATCCACTCTACTTCAATATGTAGATGATCTCCTCTTATGCAGCCCCTCTCTTACAGACTCTCACAATGACACGGCCCTACTCCTTAACTTTCTAGCAGAAAAGGGATACCAAGCCTCCCCCAAAAGGCTCAATTGTCCAAAACACAGGTCACCTACCTTGGGGTCGCCATCTCACACCAACAAAAGGCCATAACAACCAACCGTAGAGCCGTTATTCAATCCCTCCAAACACCAAAGACAAAAGGGGAAATCCAGTCATTTTGGGGATTAGCAGGCTACTTCCGAGCCTGGATCCCCAGTTTTGCCCTTCTCACCAAGCCACTCTACAACCTCGCTAAAGACGACCCAAAGGAATCCTTACTCTCCCTCTCAGCCATTAAACAGCCTTTTACTGCTCTCCAACAGGCTCTCCTCCAGGCCCCTGCCCTACGACTACCCAATATCCTCTGGCCCTTCACCCTATACATCCATGAAAATAAGGGTATAGCCTTAGGAGTCCTAGGTCAATTTAGTGGACAAATGTTTGCCCCCATAGCCTATCTTTCTTTTTTTTTTTTTTTTGAGTTGGAGTCTCACTCTGTCGCCCAGACTGGAGTGCAGTGGCCGCTCCCGGCCACCACAGCCTCGACTTGCTGGGCTCCGGCGATCCTTCCACCTCAGCCTTCCAAGTAGCCAGAATTACAGGCATGCACTACCACGCCCGGCTGATTTTTTGATTTATTGTAGAGATGAGGTCTTGCTGCCCAGGCGGGTCTCGAACCCGCGGGCTCAGGCAATCCACTCACCTCAGCCTCCCAAAGGCGCAGGATTACAGGCTGAGCCACCGAGCCCGGCTAGCCTATCTTTCAAAACAACTCAGCCACACAGTTCAGGGATGGGCCCCGTGCCTGTGGGCTCTATCAGCCGCCCACTTACTGGTGTGCGAATCAAAAAAACTCACATTTGGAGCACCTATCACTGTAACTTCCCCCCATCATCTACATCACCTCCTAGGATATAAGGGCCTAAAAAACACTCCCTCCCGGCCGGGTTCTTTCCCTTCTAGTTTTCTTTATCCAAGATCCTTCCATCTCCTTCCAAGCTTGCGCGCCTCGTCACCCAGCCTCACTACTTCCTTCCTCTCCCACTGACACTCCAATCCATAACTGTGTTGAGGTCCTCGAATCCCTACTTCCCTGTCCCATACATATTCAGGAAGGACCCTTATCTAAGCAATCTTACATATGGTTCACAGACGGAAGTTCATACATACATGAGGGGTCCCGAGTAGCAGGATACGCTGTCATCTCAGCCACTGATGTCATCGAAGCTAACCTTCTCCCGCCCCACACCACCAACCAGCAGGCAGAACTCAGCGGTTATTCGAGCCTTCCAACTGGCGACTGGACACTCTCTGTCACTTTACACCGACTCCAAGTATGTCTTCCACATCCTGGTTTCACACTCAGCTATCTGGCAGGAACAGGGACTACTAACCACCAAGGGATCAGCCATCATAAATGCTAAGCTTATTTCTGACCTCCTTCAAGCCTCCCTACTCCCAAAAGCCATTGACATCTCCCACTGTAAAGCCCACCAGGTCGATTCATCTTTTATCACCCAAGGAAACTCACGAGCCAACAGAGCGGCCCGCCACAAGGCCCTAAAACCTCTTCCTGCCATACTCGTTAACGCCTCCTCCTCGTCAGCAAATGAGGCCCCACAACTCTCCAATATCATACCCTATTTACACTCAATTTTCCACCCTAACCCAGCAGCCCTCAGCTCTTTTCCCTTTAAAAACCCTTTTTTCACCTCACCTTGGAACATACAAAACTCATACACACTCTCTCCTCTCAATGCTCCACTTGCCTCCGAACAAACCCCAACACACCCTTGAAACCCGGAACATTCCCCACCCACCAGGCTAGGGGAGAGCTCCCTGGGTCAGACTGGCAAATAGACTTCACTGTTACGCCCTCCATCCATAACACCAAATACCTTCTAGTCTTCATTGACACCTTTTCCGGGTGGGTCGAAGATTTCCCCACCTCCAATAAGCGAGCAGCTACGGTGGGGTCCATTTTAGCCAACCATATTATCCCTCGGTTCAGAGTCCCCTCCTCTTTCCAATCAGATAATGGACCTGAATTTACCTCACAAGTTGTCCAGTCTCTAACGACAGCTCTTAACATCAAATGGCACTTTCACATTCTTTATCACCCACAATCATCAGGAAAGGTTGAACGGACTAACCGCACACTAAAAAATACTCTTACTAAACTCTCTCTCGAACTCCACAAAGACTGGGTGTCCCTCCTTCCCCTAGCCCTCTTCTGCATTCACGTCCTCCCAAAGAAACCCAGTCAACTCTCGCCTTTCGAGGTCCTATACGGACGGCCTACCCTCCCTCCTGGTATCTCAACCTCTCCATCTCCCATCCCTCTTCATATAATCTATCCTCTCCTGTCCTTCATCTGATCCAACATCTGGCAATATCAAGACCTCCTTCTGCCCACCCCCATAGGCACACCAAGTTCACAGCCTCTCACTCCAGGACAATGGGTCTACCTCTCAGACACAGAAGCCAAAGCTCACAACCCAAATGGACCGGACCCTTCCAAATAATTCTCTACACTCCCATGGCAACCAAGCTGCTCATAGACAAAGGACAGCTCACCCCCTGGATCCACATTTCCCGCCTCAAGCCGGCTAAAACATCTCCTCTTCTCCTTCCCACCACAGAAACGCCGACCCTTTCTTGTTCCACAGTGTCGCGTCATCCTCTCAAACTTCGAATATCCCACGTCAGTCGCTCCCCTCTCTGCCCTCCATCCAGGAAAACTCCACATAACCAAATTTCCATATGATAGTCCTCAATCTGGTCATTCCTTTAATAGTAATCATATCCTTTTTCCTACTACTCCTATTCATTCTCCTTTCTCATTGCTGCCCATAAACGCCCACCTTCCTTATCTCAATGGCTCAACTTTCCTTCCTTATCTCAATGGCTCAACTTTCACCCCAATCCACACAAACATATTACCCCTAATCCTCCTTACTTCCCTCCTCCCTCCCGCTCTCAAGGCAAGCCACTCCTCACCTCCTGGCCTCCATTACCACTTCACCATCCGTGAACTCTATACTTTAAATGGTATTTCCCAGGTAAAAAACTTAGATATACAATCGTGCCTCATTGACAACTGCACATCCATTTCTCTTTCTCTGGAAAAGGTACACGCGCTCGATGATCCAGGTATCGCACTTGATGCATATATCTGCCTAGTAGATGACCAAACCAACCCAAACTGCAAAAAGTAGGCAGATCTCTATAGGGGTTGCCCCTCCTGGTCATGTAAAATCCATTTCTCCAACCCTGACCTGGCCAGACACACCAACAGTCCCTCCTATTTAATCTCTATATATAAACTCCCAAAACGAGCCATGGACACTGGTAACCCACTATTCTTAGAATATGGTGGACTGGGGTCCGGTACCTGGTGTGGCCGAGGTGCCCGCTTTTCCCACTATATCTTTAAAATTCCAGATCCTCACAATCCTTTTTGGAATGCTCTCAGATACGTTGGGGTCTACCCCGCTGACAACTACCGCACAGCCGCCAGCCTCTTGTCTGTTTCACACTCCACCTTCACTCCTTCTGTTAAAGTTTCCATCGTGAAGCATGTAAAAAATCAGGAACAACAACTCTAAGAGGCCATTCAGCCCTTACCCCCTTCCTCAGAAGACCACCTCACTTCACAGCCCTCTCAACACCTTCCCTCTTGGCTCACCATCCTAAAACACACTCTACGTTTCCTAAACCAAACATTCCCTGACCTCCCTTCTTCACAATGCTTCCTCTGTGCCTCTTTACAGTGACCCTTACTAGCGGCCATTCCCCTTCCAGTTTTTTTCCCCAAATACACTCTCAACACGTCTGCCCATGGGGAAATTATAGTCAAATCTCATGTACCCCTCTGGGAAATAGCCTCTAATTCCTCCTACCTCTGTATCAACTCGCCATGTGCTCCCTATAACAACACTCTTTGTTCGGCCTACACAAACCTCACAGAGGCCCACTTCCTGCTGCCTGGCCTATTTTTGTGGTGCAATGGCACCCTCCTCTCCTGAGCTTCAAACCTAACTCATCCCTGCATAATTGTCACATTGGTCCCTCAGCTCTCTTTATATTCCATGACCAACCTCCAGACACTTTTAACCCCCAGGCATTCACACCAAAGGGCCGTCTTCCTCCCGGTTATGGTTGGATTGTCCCTCGCATCCACTTTCACCTCCCTTGGCCTGGTGGGAGGAGCTCTTGGCTCCTCACTATGGGAAGAAGAAGGCCTACAAAACAAAATCCAAATGGCGCTAGACACCACCTCAGAATCCATGGGGTCACTACAAAGACAAATAACTAGCTTAGCACAGGTAACCCTCCAAAACTGTAGAGCCCTAGACCTCCTAACAGCCGAAAAAGGAGGCACCTACCTCTTCCTCCAGGAAGAATGCTGCTATTATGTCAATGAATCAGGGCTCATTGAACAAAATATCAACAAACTAAATGACCCCTCCTCACATCTTCAACGAACAAAGCCCACTCAAATTAACAGCTGATTTCCAAACTCCCTCCTCATGTGGCTTCTTTCTATCGTTACTCTAATCGTTCTCCTTTTCAGCTTGTGCTCCTTCCTTCCTTGCATTATAAAATTTCTTCAATCTCAATTCCAAAAAATTTCAAATCAAACCATTAACCAGTTTCTTTTACAGAGTTACAACCTCCTACCCACCGAGGACCCAGGCCTCAACAACCCAAGTCCTACTGCCTCCTAAACCTTCTCACCCCATTTTTCATTACAGATATGGCTTTCAGGCCTTATTACCTCCAACTCAGGTTTTCAGCATTCCTTGACCATCTTCTTTGTGACAAGTGGCTCCTCCCTTTCCCCCTGTCCACTCGACAACTGGCTGGACCAACTTGCATTCTTCTACCTCCAGGGCACCTTCCAAGACTTCCACCCCAGTGAAATTTTTTCTTTTGGCACCTTCTTATGGGGCCTCATGTGGCTGGTCCTTTCACTCACCTCACCCAACAATGCCCCCTTCCAGCAGGAAGTAGCCAGACAGATCGACTCCGCCCCTTTATCCCTTAACCAAAGAGGTGGGAATGAAAGGCCCCAGCCAGCCACAATGAGGAACCTGCCCTCTCCAAAAGCTAAGCCTAGGCATGGCCCCTACCTAAAATGGCGCTCCCACCTAAAAAGGCACCCGGACAAACTAACATGGAGGCTCAGACAAGGTTTTCCAGGTTCTTCTTCCACAACAAAGCCCACCGTTCCCATGCCCAGTGAAAGCCCCCGCCAATCCCAAAAATGCCTCACCTGCCGACCAATAGGTAACCGACAGGTCGCTTTATTCCTATAAAACCTGCCACATCCCTGCCTCCATGCTGCAGCCTGATTCTCAGGTTCTGTAGCCACTGCATTCGTCTCATTGAATCTCTTGGCTTTAACGGGTGTTGAGTCTTACTGCGTGCCAATACTTATAGTTTCAATACTTATAGTTATTAAATTAACCTTTTACACTTTGAATTAATCTTTAGTAGCTTTTGATTAAGATAAATCTATATGATTCCAACATGGATGGCCAGGACCAAAAGGCTGGCACCTTGTTAAATTAAGAAATCAATTTGGGTTCCAGCGCCCTAATATTTACCTGGGGGTTGTTGGGGTGATGGTGAGCCAGTGCCAGGCACTTTAGCACATTTCCAGGCCTCCATAAGTGACCACCATTTGTGAGCCAAGTGTCTCTCCTCTCTTTAGAAGAGAGTGCACCAAGTGTTGGTAAGCATGTGGAGGATGTGGAACTTCCATCCCTAGCTCTTTGGAGTGTATGTTTAGGTGATCACTTTGGAACAGCGTTTGGCATTATGTAACAAAGTCAAATGTGTACAAATCTCAAGATCCAGGATTTTTTCTCCTGAGTACAAATCTCAAGATCCAGGAATTTTTCTCCTGAGTATATCTCCCTTAGAGAAAATGTAGCATATGTGTATCATTTCATCAACATTGTTCCATCATAATATCTGCCAATAGCAGAATAAATAACATTAAGTTATACTAATGAAATGGCATATTATATAGCAGTGTAAATGAACTGTAACTACATGTACCAACATATGTGAATTTCAAAATCCAGTGTTGAAGGAAGCAAATCACAGAAGCATACATACATACTGCTAGATTCTGTTTAGAAAAAGTTCAAAATCAGGAAAAACTAAACAATATATTGTTAAGAGATGCATTTATAATTACTAAAACTATTTTTTAAAAAAAGGAAATGATTACCCCAAATTGCAAAATAGAGGTTACATTCGGGGGTGGGGGGAAGAGAGGAAGAAGAGGGATTGCTCAGAGAAGAACACACAGAGGGATTTAAGATACGGGAAACAAATATTCTACTTTTTTTAAAACCCCAGTAGTGAGCACATAGATATTTATTCCTTAAAATCATTATTTAAGTTACTTATATATGATTTATACACTCATCTATGATGTATTGTGCCATTTTAGAAAAAGGGGGATCAATCAGTGCCCAGAAATGAATCCACAAGTCTAGCTAATCCATCATACTAGAAGACAATCACCTCCCTTGTTTTGAGTGTTCTGCCTTTATTTTGAACCAAGATGTACATTTATACTTGTTAAATTTTTCTCTTATTCTATTTGGCCCCTCTTTCCTTCCTCTTGTCCTTCCAATTAGTCTAGCTGTTCCCAAAGTCATCATCGTATCCACCAGTCATGGATCATCCTCCCCAGGAACTGGTATACTGAAATCTCTGAGCTAGCCACGCTGAGGTCCAAATGGCAGCCAGTAGATGTGACAACTCTTCTGAAAGTCCACGTCAAAACAGCTTCCTTAACACACATACCTCCCACCCTGCTTCTCCTGAGTTAATATGTTTATAGCCTCAGTCTAATCTCTTATCAAGGAAGGCATTGTTTCACATTAAATCAAGTTGATAAGATGATGAGAGGGAATATTTTCACCCAAGAACATTGCTACTTCCTGAAGGGGTAAAAACCCTAACAGGGAAAACCCCTGTGGTTCTCATAGGTAGGGCTGATCTGTCGTTGCTGATAACATAGTTCTGTCCAGAGGAGGAAGACAGAATAGACTCATTCATTCTTGGGACTTTTGTGAGTAGGTGTGCATTTTTCACATCTTAAAGATTTGCAGACACTGCACTGGACAAACGTCCCAATCCTGAAGACTTTCCCAGACTCCAAATTGCTGAATCTTCCCTGCTACCTAGAGAGGTTCCAAATTACCTCTGGACAATGGGACACTGGGTGGTTAACCACTGGTTTTCAGTTTTGTTTCTGGTAAGTGATGTTTGACTTCCCATTAATTAGGAAGGTTAGCAGAGTAAGGAGATATCATGTTGTTAATATATGTGACGTTATTTGAAAGGAAATGATGCCATGCCAATTATTGAGTTTATCAAGGCCAATGAGTTAAAAAATCTAATTCTAGGCCAGATGAGAGGACAGAGACAAATGATATGCAATTGTTCATGTTGCTAAAGCATGAGTGTTCAGAATTTTGATGTTTTCATTTTCTGTCTTCTCCTTTTCTCTTCCATCTTATTTCTAACTATTGCCATGAGCATTGATTTCTCTCTAATTTTTCCTATACTGCTGCCATCAAGATTTCATAAAGTCATTGAATGCTTGAGATGGAAGTGATCTTACAGATCATCTGGCCCAGCACTGTCCACTAGAAATATATTGCAAGTCACATAATGTAATTTCTAAATTTTCTAATATCTACACTAAGGAAGTTAAAAAGAAGCAGGTGAGATTAACTTTTGACAATATAATTGATTTAGCTCCAAATACCAAAAATTTTGTCCTTTCAGCATGTAATCAATATTGAAAATATTAATAAAATAATTGATATTTTAAAATTTGTACTATCTTTGAAATCTAATTGTGTTTTATACCAACAGCACATTTCGATGCGGACTAGCCACATTTCAAGTTCTCAGTGGCTATATGTGGGTAGTGACTGGCATTGTGTAGTGCAGTTATAAACCAACTTATTGATTTTACAGAGGAAAATAAGATCCAGATGTTACACAGTAAATTGACAGAAGAGTTGTCTCTCTAACCCAGCCCCCCCATGTTCAGGCCAGAACCCTTTTACTGCCATGTATGTACAACTCATTTCTTACACCATTCCCCACTCTCAATCTTTCATTTCTGAGTCATGCCTGAGCCTGGAGCTCCCTGTGTTCTTTTACACTTTTCTAGAACTTCATTCTTTCTGGGGCTCTTTCTCATTTCTCTTATTTTTTCTTTGGGTCACTTAGGACTGTCCAAGTGCTTTAAGGAAAAAAATGCATGGATTTCCCCTGGAGGGTTGTTTGTTTTACATTTAATAAAAGACCAAGTGCTTATTTAGTCAGGTTATCTCATGATTTATATTTTAAATACTCAATGCCCTATACATATTTGTTTCTTTTTGCATTATAATGCAAAAAGCACTCATTTCGGAGACTGGGAACCTGGCAAATACTTTTAGTTCTGCTACTAAATGGGTAAGCTTGATCAAATTATTTATCTTCTCAAGACTTCTGGTCCTGGTCCTTTGTGTGCGTGGTGGGAGAAGTGGCAAGGGAGCAGGAGATTAATGAAGTGACTAGATTTGATACAAATATAAAGGTATATTTAGCTCTAAAATCTATATTGACCTGCATTTAAAAAAAATCCCCCTCTTATTTTTGCTGAGGGAGTTCATCACTAATAGTAGTGACTCACATTTAACTCTCTAGCTTTGAATTTCCATCCTCTACCAATTCTGCTGGCATGTTTAGACTTCTCACTAACTCTGAAAGATACTTCTATGCAATCTTTATTATCTAGCTATCTATCTATTTATTATTTTTTAAATTTATTTTTGAGTAGGAGTCTTACTCTGTTATCCAGGCTAGAGTGCATGCTCACGGCCACCTCAGGCTCAACCTGCTGGGCTCAGGCCATCATCCTTCCACCTCAGCCTTCCAAGTAGCTGGAAACACAGGTGCGCACCACCACACCCAGTTAATTTTTAAAATTTATTGTACAGACACAGTCTTTCCAAGTTGCTTAGGCTGGTCTCAAACCTCTGGGCTCAGGCTATCCTCTCACCTCCGCTTCCGAAAGTACTGGGATTACAGGTGTGAGCCACGCACTTGGCCAATATTTTGTAATAAAAAATAAATATCCCTTCCTTCCTCCCAGGCCTTTTACTTTACCTCTTTTTTTATTCATAGCGGAAGAAATGACAGTCAAGATGGGGGATGGAATTCCTAACTTCTAGATGTCACTGTATTTCCTCATTTGCCTTGCCTACAATTAATGATGGACTGACACAGAGTTTTTTGTCCTCATGTCCCTCTCTGATCTGAAAATATTTCTGCTCCCTCTAAATAAGCTTTTTTCCTCTGTCTTCCAAATTCCTGAGATATCTGTGGCTTTCAACTCTCTTCTTCCATTGAAGTCAAAGATACTTCTCTGGAAGACACTCAATTCTGAAAAGGGTATCTGAGCAAAGGAGGCATGAAGAAATTGATTGGTAAAGCTAGTTTGGCAATGATGCAACTCTGTAGCCAGCATTTATTGAACTCTTACTAAGCATCAAGCATTGCATTAATCACTTTACATGTATTATCTCCTATAAGTGTCACAGCATTGCTATGAGGTAGATACTGTTATTTATTCTCATTTTACAATTGAAGAAACTGAGATTCAGAGATATTAAATCACGTATCTGTCTAATATTCCAAAACTATTACATGGTGGCACTAAAATTTGAGCCCAAGGAGTTTGACTCTGATATTGCACTTTAAATCATTTTATGCTACACTACTAGAGGTGTGTGAGTGGCCTAGATCTAGGGAATCTGAATCAGCCATGTCCCAAGGTAATGACCCTTTACATGTGGGCTGAGATAGTTCTGATTCATCTCAGGGTGAGGGATGTAGACTAGAAGCATCCCAATGCCCTGGAGACCTGTTGATTTACAGACTAGCACCTCCATACTTGGGCTAGAGTCCAGTTAGTTGGTCTCCAAGGCAATGGGCAGTGGGTTCCAAATTTCCCTTTTAGATAATGCAGAGACAGCTTGGGACAAGCAAAAGCAGTCTTAAGAGCTCAAATGAGTCCAAAGCAACAATAGGTTAATTTGAAAAATGACTCATAGTCTAAAAACAGGAAAATGTGTGTCAGGGTGTAATTAAAGAGGCAGACCCATCTGGAATGGTTTAGTCCTTTTCAGATGGATATTGCTATAGAAGCTAAATTTATTTTTTTGTTGTTGTTTCTTCAGATATCCATTTATTCACTTATTGCTATCTTTTAGGTGCAGTAGTTTGAATACTCTAGTCCTGGAATTGGGAACTTTTTCTGTAAACAGATAGTATATATTTTAGGCTTTGCAAGCCATATGGTCTCTGTCCCAACTACTCAACTCTGCCATTGTATCACAAAAACAGCCATAAACAATACAGAAATTGTTATAGCTGCACCATGAGTAAGGAGTCTCCAACACACTGAGAGTCAAGTATTGAGTCCTTTAATGCCAGCGGTTGAGAGCAGGCTTACACCAGAAAGAGACTCTCGGTCCCAAATGAAGCAAGCAAGGGGTTTATATAGCAAAAAACCATAAGGTGACAGAATTTCAGTTCTGAGTAGGGAACAAAGGGGATTTTTCAAAGTACAGGTTATTAAACCGTGGGGGGAAGTGTAAATTACATAGTGTGACAGAACTGTTTCTGGAATATCATAGCCCTCCAAGGGAGGGAAGAGAAAAGCCATAAATCATGGGACATGATTTATGGCCTACTGGAAAGGTGAGGGTGGTCATACGGAGGAGGAATGATGGGGAAACTAGAAGATAAAATGGAAGAACTACTACAAAATGGAGTTACCTTGGTTAGGTCATTAACAGCTATCTCATTCCCTTCTTTTAGTTGTTCATGAGTCAAAGCGTTGACTCATCTATCATGGGCAGAGGGTTGTAATGGGCCCTCATATACATGAGTTTTACAGATGCGATTCATTGTTTAATGAACTGGACCATCCAATTTAATATACAGGGCCCGATGAGCAGACCAAGAAGGAGGAGAAGCAGGGGCCTGGCCAGACCTGTAATTAAAGTGGTTAGCCATGGGCTCCAATCAAATAAGGGTTGAAACCAGGATTTGTTATTTTCTCTTTCCTTTTTTCTTCTGTCCATATTTTCTCAAACCTTTTGGAGAGTGTTTTTAATGACTCCTGATCTATTGGCATGGAAACACACGATTCCCCTACTGCTATGCAGAATCCTCCTTGGGACAGGAATAATAAATCTAGACCTCTGTGATTTTGGAGCACAACTTGTGCTAAGGATGTGACTTGGTCATGGAGCTGATCCATGGCAAATTGAATGTTTCCTATGTCTGCATTCATTTCTTGAGCCAGGTTGGATAAATCTAGTTCACTGTGGACTAGGGCGGTGGTGCTCAGAGCTGCTGTCCCAGCTACACTGAGGCCTATTAAGGCAGGTACTAGCAAAGGGGTGATGTGTTTCCAATGAGTGGCCAGGAGGCCAGGAGGAGTCGGCAAAAGGGTTCCCTCGGGGCCACTATAAGCATATACCTGGGGAAGTACATGAATGGCAACACATAAGGTAGATTCATTGTTAACTTTTCAATGGTAATACATTTTGTGAGTCTTGCAGAGCATGCTCGCCAAATGTTGGTAGGGGCCATATGAGCCATGGACTCTGACATGGTTAGAGTGAGAGACAGATTGCAAATGTCAGAAAAAAGAGACGCCGTTAGATTGAAGCCTGAAGTTAAAAGGCAGGATGCATTACCAGTTCTGTCTCCTATTGTGATGTGAACAATTTCCAGAAAGTATTTTGTTTTATCAGCATTGCTGATGATGGGAGCCTCAACCCCAAGGCCTATATAATATAGGGGTTTGGATTTTAAACAGAGCCAACAATCCAAGGCTAGCTGGGGCAATGTAATGTTGAGCAGGCAATGCATACTCATTAGCATAGGAAAAAGACCAGGAGGCTGTAGAATTGGCTTTAGTTGTTGAATGGGTGTGCACCGGGTAACCGTGTTCTCTGTAGGTTGTGGATTGGTGATAACTAAACAAAGGGTCTCCTAGTTCTGCCAATGGCCTTCTTGGCTTAGCCAAGGTTTTGTAGGTGAGTGTACATCGTTGGATGGTGAATAGGGCACCTTGGTCATAGCCAGTTACATAAGCTCGTATGCCCCAGATGAAGCCTGTACCCCAAGAATAGTGGAGGGGATTGTTAACTTTTATGTATACAGGCGCCTGAGTTGGGTTTGGGCTAGAGGCCTGCCAGAGAGTGAGTTGGGAAGTGTCATTGGGCTCCCCACTGTAAGTAGCGATAGTGACACATTTCCAATAAGGGCAGAAGAAGTGATCAGCCTGATCACATTGTCAGCCAGTGGGACCTCCGGGGCAAAGATAAAAATCTACTGCTTGCAGATTAGAAGAGGTGTGTAGATTAAAATAAGGATTTCTGCTATGATGGGCACAAGGGAGAGAATTGGTGGTATACATTTTGGGGGAGAGAGCCAGGAGGTCAGATAGATCAACTTTAGAATAATACAGACGGTTACTGTTTATATGTCCAATTTTGATTGGCTAACACCTTTCTGATGCAAAAGAAGTTAGAGAAAA
Organism: Cephalopachus bancanus; assembly: GCA_027257055.1. Classification (NCBI taxonomy): domain Eukaryota; kingdom Metazoa; phylum Chordata; class Mammalia; order Primates; family Tarsiidae; genus Cephalopachus; species Cephalopachus bancanus. Next base: position 3,191 of record JAPVLO010002686.1, on the reverse strand, counting down.
AGAATAGGTCAGATTTCTAGCATGTCCATTAGGGAGAAGACTGGTTATGTAACAATACCAAAGTGAGAAAGTCTTAGCTTGAGAAGGTCGGATCCAGGCGTGGCCATTCATTGTTGACTGCTGTCCTTGGCCTTTTTGACTCGGGAGTGGTGAATCCAAGCCGGTATCCCATTAACCTTGAGTGCTGTAGGAGTGGTGAGGATGACGATGAAGGGTCCTTTCCATGCAGGAGTTAATCCCTCTTTCTAGAACTTTTTGATATAGACCAGATCCCCAGGCTGGAAGGGATGACAGGGCGTGGAGGAGAGAATAGATAGAACGGCACAGACGTTGGAGTGACGGCAGCCTGGACCTATTGGAGAGATTGGAGATACCTTAACAGAGACTGATTAGTAATTTCTTCAAGGATAGGGTGTCTTAATCAGGGTAGTAAGGGAGGGGGCCTTTCAAACATGATTTCACATGGGGTGAACTTAGCCTTGTAAGGGGTACACCAGACTGGAAGGAGGGCCAAGGGTAAAAGGTTTATCCATTTTCACCAGTCTCTATTATTAATTTGGTTAAAGTAGTTTTTAAGGTTCAGTTCATGGCGTTCTACCTGTCCAGAGTTTTGTGGTTGGTAGGCACAATGTAACCTCCAGTTTATATTTAGTGTTTTGCTAACCATTTGAGCTATGGATGAGGTAAAGGCAGGGCCATTATCAGAACCAATGGAAAGAGGGAGCCCAAACCTAGGAATAATTTCATTTAATAAAAACCTTGTGACCACAAGTGCAGTTTCATTTTTTGTGGCAAAAGCCTCCACCCATACTGAAAAAGTGTCCACAAAAACCAGTAGATATGTGTAACTTGCATGAGGGGTTTTACCTCAGCAAAGTCCACTTCCCTTGTTTCTCTGGGGTTCAGTCCCTGGGCCCTGATACCATTTGGTGGTTTTGGTCCTTGTTTTGCATTTACTTGTGCACAAGATGGGCATGTTTCAGCAGCTGTGGCAGCAAAGCTTCTTAAGTCTTGAATGTAGTAGTATCAGTTTAGCATTTCAGCTAATCTAGTACCTCTCAGGTGGGTAGTACAATGAAGTTGATTTACCAGAGGACTTCCAAGGGTGGCTAAGAGGATGATTTTGGAGTCCTTAGTTATCCATCATCCTGAGGTTTCTTTTTGTGCTCCCACTACGTCAGCTTGCTCCTCTTCTTCACGGGTATAGGTGAACTGTTTTGGAAGTAAGGGAACTGGAAAAGTTTTAGTTAGCAGGATAGTGAGGGGCTCGACTGGGAGTTCTGCTGCCTCATGAGCTGCCTGATCAGCTAGGTGATTTCCTGTTGCTCTGGAGTGTCTGATTTTTGGTGTCCTCCACAATGAATGACAGCTACCTCTTTGGGAAGCAATATAGCCTCTAGAAGGGCTAAAATTTCCTCTTTTTTATTATAAAGATGTGGGGGGCAATTCAGGGTTAGGTATACAAATGTTGATTGTGCAGGTACCCTTGCTGATGAGGTATGCCCTTCCCTCCCCAGCAGTTTCCCTCAGCTGCCAATCCCTTTCTTACAGTATTATAATTGTTCAAGGTCTGCTTATGAGTGAGAACATTTGGTAATTTGTTCTTTGTTTCTGTGATAGATCACTGAGTATGATTGACTCCAAATCCATCCAAGTTGCTGCAAAGTCCATATGTTTGTCTTTCTTTATGGCTGCATAATATTCCATTGTGTATATGTACCACATTTTTAATCCAGTCCAGCTTTGATGGGGAACATGGTTGGTTTCATGTTTTTGCTATTGTGAATAGAGCTGCAACAAACATACATGTGCAGGTATCTTTTTTGTAGAATGATTTGAGTTCCTGCGTGTATATTTCCAATAGGGGAATTGTTGGGTCATATGGAAGGTCAATTTCTAGTTCTTTCAGAAATTGCCACACTGTCTTCCAGAGAGGTCGCACTAGGTTGCGTTCCCACCAGCAGTATAGAAGCATTTCTTTTTCTCAGCATCCTTGCCGGCATCTATTGTTTGTTTTATTAATGATGGCCATTCTTACTGGGGTTAGGTGGTATCTCAGTGTGGTTTTGATTTGCATTTCTCTGATAATTAGTGAGGCTGAGCACTTTTTCATGTGTTTGTTGGCTGCCTGTGTATCTTCTTCTGAGAATTGTCCTCTTTGTTTTTTATAGTCTTACCCGCCAAGGTAAGAAGTCCTTTTTCCTTGTAGATTATGGCATGGACATGGAGAGTAGCAAAAGCATACCTGCTGTTGGTAAAAATATTTACCCATTTTCCTGTACCCCAACACAGGGCCTGGGTTAAAGCAATTGGCTCAGCCTTTTGGGCAGATGTGCTATTGGACAAAGACTGTGACCAGATTACATCATGTGCTGTGGTTACCGCCACATGGTTACCAGTCTTGCTGACTCCCTTTATTATCAGACTGCTGCCATCTGTGAACAGTTCAGCATCAGCCTGATCTAGGGGAGTGTCCCGAAGATTGGGACAGCTGGCGTGAGAGACATCCAATACATCCTCACAATTATGAACTGGTGTTTCTGGATCATCATCGGGCATTAGAATGGCTGGATTGAGGCTCTGAGTAGGAGAGAAAGTTAGTCTAGGTTGGTCAAGTAGGAGGCTTTGATATTGGGTGATGCAAGCATTTGACATCCAGCGGCCAGTGGCTCCCTGAAGTAGGGCCTCTCCAACATGGGGAACGGTCAGGGTTAGGTTTTGATCAAAAGTCAGTTTGTCTGCCTCCTTAACTAGTATAGCTGTAGCACCGATGACTGGAAGACGGAATGGCCAGCCAGAGGCCACTGGATCCAGCCTTTTTGACAAGTAAGCCATAGGTCACCACCACGGTCCTAAGGTCTGAGTAAGAACCCCATTTTGAGTTCCCGCTGTTCATGAGTAAACAAGTGGAAAGGCTTTGTAAATCTGGGAGGGCCAAAGCCGAGGCTTGGGTAAGAGCTGGCTTTAACTGCTGGAACGCTCATTTCTCAGTGGTAGTCCATATTAAAGGTTGATCCCCTGCTGTGGCCGAATATAGGGGCTTGGCAATTTCTGCAAATCCTGGAATCCATAACCAACAGTATCCCGCTGCCCCCAGGAATTCCCGTACCTGTTTTTTCAAGGTTGGGGTGGGGATTCGAAGGATCGCCTCCTTTTGGGCCATGGTTAGGGTTTGCTTACCCTTTTTTCAG